>LOEQ01002565.1:26353-62953 GCA_001685075.1 Bramus lutescens
CCCCTCCCCCTCCCCCTCTCCCTCTCCCTCCCCCATTTTGCCTGCTTCCTGCAAATAAGGATGGGAGTACTCAGCTACTGCTCCAGGGCCATGTGCCTCTGTTTCTCCCCACGATGGTCATGGACTTACTAACTAGCCCTCTAACACTGTAAGCAAGCCCCCAATTAAATGCTTTCTTATCTAAGAGTTGTCATGGTCATGATGTCACCTCACAGCATTAGAACAGTAACTACGACACAAGCTTTGACACCACAGGCCTCGGAAGGCCAGAGATGAACCTACACTGCTCACGAAGGGTTAGCTGTGGTCCAAGTATGAGCTCCAGCATGAGTGCATCGTTATCCCTAAACTGTGTCTCATAAGTTGGTGCTTCTTAGGGCAAACACCGTTTACAATTGTTTATTTACAGTTCCCTTCCACCTTAGAAAGGAAGTTAGAGGGACTGGGAGAAGTCTCGGATTGTTCAATTCTTTCTCTGTCTCTCTCTTCTCCTCTCCCTCTCTCTAACATACAATTGATTTAAATTATGTGTCAATGTGTCCTTAGTTTTATAAATATGTCCACAATTAGACATTGTAAATTCATCTTACGTGTTCATGGACTGAGTTTGGCAGAGCATCATCCAGCACAGGCCCATTTTCTGGATCGGTAAGGTTAAAATCCAAAGTCACTCTCACAGAGTCCTGGAAATCATGCTTATCCTACAAGGTGAAACATAACATTTGTCAGTGGGGTCAGATTTGTTGGATGTTATGACTCTGCTGGAGCATCCTTCTGCCCCTCTAGTTTACTGGAAACTTCTCGCTCACTGACTCTGACGTCATACCTCAGGAGGCCTTTGCTTTGCTGAAGTGGTATAGCTTTTCCGTTTTGACAAGGGTTATAGCCGGGAAGTGGCTGCTCCAGAATGTCAGGTCACTCCCCTAGAGCTCCACAGAGGGACTTTCTGGAGTTCCCCCCAGTAATCCCCCTGCCTGAATATACCACCCTGAGCTATGTAGTGATAAGGGGAGCGGGCCTGCTTTCGTCCAGCCCGGCTCCCGCACGGCTAGCTTATACCCCGAAATAACAACATANTATTAACCAATGAAAGTAACACATAGACAGATGACCCTCCTACATCAGAGCTACTTAATAAAAATATTGTTGTTCTTGAGACCCATGCCAGTACTCACTTCTGGGAAAGTATCTCTCTTGCTTTAAAAAGGACAGACCTTCCAATGCACCTGTATTTCACTCATATACATCTAAACCTAGGATTTTGCAATGCATAGATATGGAAATGATGTAAACATGATTAATGTTTTCCATTTCAGTAAGAACCATTATTTTTGATGTCATAAACCATGGTCTTTATATGCATTTCTGTGAGCTGTCTCTCTGTGCTCTCTAAGGTGGATAGCTATGAGGAGTCTTATTTTTACAGCACCTCTGAGACTAAATGACTTGCCCATAGTCATTTAGACCATGGAGCAGCAGGGATATATACTGCATCCCATTCAGTTCCACAGCAAATGTTAAAATGCCTAAGATAATCCAGAGGGTTTTGGTAATGTTTGAAGCTAGTTCATTCCTCTTAGCATTGGTCCCTGGACACAGCTCATACGCTGCCCTTGTACACATGGCAGCAGTCAGCGTCCTCAGACTGGAGCCAGATCTGTCTGATGCTCATCAAATTTTCTACGAGTTCTGACCCATCAGTTCTGAGTTCCGAATAACTACCGAGGGGAACAACTACACAGCCATGCCCACCAGCCTCTCAACCTGGAATAAGGCAGCTGTAATACATGATTTACTTGCCAACATGTAGAAGGAGTGCCTAGTGCATTCTGATTCCTGAACCGTGATGTTTCTTTGAATCTTTCTTTCCTGAGTTCCAGAGAAAAAGCTCCGGGATATCTGTCTCAGCGAATCGAGGGTGACGCGGTACTGCAGATCTACGAACAGGAAGGGACATTGGACAGACGTGTTTATTTGGGAATGACTTTCCCGTGATCCTACTCCAATTAGCATTACAGAAAAAGCTCTTGAGCAGATGAATCGATAAAGGGTCCTACATTGGGAATACCTATATTGCTAAAATGCAAAAATAGAGGCGGTCATGGACATAACCTTGAAAGCCTATGGAGTGACTCTCTTACACGACCATGCATTTAACATTTAAGTCATAATTGTGTGTAATGTACTTATATACACAATCACATACATAAATTATGCACATATATGTGAATTGTGGTTTGGATTTACTAAATTTACCAAGTCTGAATTTACTAAATATGTGTTCAAGATCATTTTTTATAGTTTAGAAATGTTGGCAAACAGCCTGGGATACTGTATGATTTTATATTAGTTTCAGTAGAGACAAAAATAAGGGCCAATTTTACCTTTTTGTAGAAACATGCCAACTTAGATTATATCCAAAACATGAAATTCTACAAAATAAGCCCTCATAGCTTTGACCCCAACATATTTCAACATCATTGAAGACTATCTTAGACAATTCAGAGCGTAAGGCCGAGGGGCACACAGATTGACACTACACACCCAAGGGCCACACATAGAATAAGTCTGGTTAAAAACAAGGGCCTCATCTCTGTGTTCTCACTGAGAACCTTGGCCTAAGTGTGAAGCAGTCAGGCTATCCGCAATACCAGTCTTTCCCAGCAGGGGGCAGGAGAAGGAAGAGGATTCTGTTTCAAACAATCTCATTTACAGACCTTTTAAAAGGCTCCTTGTGAAGAGTGTCTATAATAAAAATATATGGGGAGGCACAGGAAAAACATGGAATTTTGTAGTCAGTGCGTTCTAACATGCAATTTCTGCTGCAGAATCTACTAGGTTCCAGAATTGTTCCTCCTAGAGGAGTGGTTTCAGGGGTCAATAGGCTCACAGTGCAAATGTTTGGAGCTAAAAAAGTTATGATGCTCGGGAGAGGTCCTCATGGTGGAGCCAATACATTGTCTTCTGCCCCATAGTACTTGTTGCAATTATGATGCTTACCAGCTTCATAATCTGAGTCTTCTTTAGATTTTAATTTCGCATAAAAACATATTGTAGCATTTATGCATACTGTTTCTTTTCCCTCCACGCGGCAGTTTTTCTTTTGAATATTCACTTTGTTGGGTTCAAAACTCATGGTCACTTTAACTACAGCCACATCCCTGGCCCTGCAAAAGCATAAACAACGGTACTACTCACACACGGTAGCATTTAGCTGGGCAGGGCAGGGAGAGTGCATCAAAGAACAGTCTCTTCTGTGTACTGTGTGTGTTTTCAGGCTATTGTTCTTCAGTGACTGCTTGATACATAAACCATCGCATCTCATGTCCTAGGAGACCCCCGTTGTTTAGAACCATCTTAGACATTTGGTTCAAAGACAGAAGACTTGAAATGGAACCAACTGGCCAGGTGCAAGTTCAGAATCAAAATAATATTTGGGAATCTCTGAGTTTGCTTCCAATTTGGGAACGGTTCAAAGGCACCTAGGAAACTAGCTGGACCCTGCCAGCTTTCATCAAAACTATAACACCTCTCTGTTCTTGAAGATGGAGCCTTGCTTTTGTTTCTTGGAGGAAGAGCTATGTTTGAGACCCTGTGAGAGTCTGCTGTTTCGTGTAACTGCTAAGTTAGCTTTAATCATCAGAAACAATGCAGTCCCCGCTCCTTGCCCATGGCTTGGCTTCCCATGAGTTTCGGTTACTCATGGGCAGATCGCCTGGGCCCAAAAATATTAGACAGAAAACTCCAGGAAGAAAAGAAGAGTGTTTTAAATTACGCACTGTTCTAAGCAGCGTGATAAAATCTGTAATTTTCTCATTGTCTGTCTGGACTGGGAAGCATCCAGAGTACCCGCCTTTACATTTTAATGGCAATTTACTATACCAGCGAAGGCATACACCATCTTGCACTTATCCTCTTCCATTAGAGTTTTAGTTTCTTTTCTGTTTTTTTTTTTTCCTTCTCGTGTGCCTGAAGTACACGCGGAGAATGGAGGCCTATGGGAGGTTTCGTCTTCCGTCAGCCTCCATCTTTCTTTCTGAAAACAGTCTTTCTCTGAACAGCTCACTGATGCAGCTAGGCTACTTGGCCAGTGGACCCGGGGGATCTTGTTTATCCACCTCTCCTGCACCAGGGTTTCATCTATTGCCATGCCTTTCCTATGTGGGTGGTGTGAGTTGAGCGTTCCTGGAAAGGAGCTGCGTCTGCAGATCCTAACTATCTCATTAGAACTGCAGCGGTGTGGAAAAGCTGGCACGCTACAAGTCCACAGCCTGATGACCTTCTGTTGGCCTAGTTTCAGCCCCCCGGATTCTTCGTCCGGCTCTGTGTCAGAACTAATAGATAAAACCCTTTGGAGAATCTATTAACTTAGTGGACTACTAGCTTAGAACCAGCACAGAGGCTAAGAATGTCATCATCTGAGGCCTATAGAGAACTTTTCCCCCGATTTGCTGTCACCACCACTGTGATATATCCACCAAAGCATTTTAAAACTGCCCCAATTTTTGAATTTATTTGTTCTATTACTGTAAAATGCCACAAAACTACTTCCACATTGAAACGTGATATTAGGGGAGACTTAAATGGCAGGATATGGTCATTCATATTTGCTTAAGAATAAATTATATCCTTCATTCCTTTAAGGTGAGAGCGCTTTCTTTCAACAACCATGGGGGAATGCAGACTCATCCTCCCATGCTTGTGTGGCAAAGCTTTCCTGATGGTGTCATCTCCCTAGCCCGTCTTGTTATATCAAGGAAAGGTCATTGCATACGGTGCGCTGTTGACTCTAAAGATCACATATTTATTCTCATAAGTGCTAAGAAAGGAATGTCGCACTCCTTTCTATTTTTTAAAAAAACTTTATTTACATTTTGTGTATGACTGCTGTGTGTATATACATATATCAGATGCTGTTACAGATGGTTGTGAGCCATCATGTGGGTGCTGGGAATTGAACTCAGGACCTCTGGAAGAGCAACCAAGGCTCTTATCAGCTGAGCCATCTCTCCAGCCCCAATATCACACATTTTAAGGAATACTTGTTTCTATATCATAATTTAAATGGCTTTTAATTATACCTGCAAATTCCTTTAATAAGCAAGGCTATCTTAAGATTTTGAAATGTTTATTGACAAATACTTGGTGAGTTTCAGCTAGCTTACTCCTTGCCAACAATGAGTGGGCATGACCAGTTCTCTTTTGGGTGATATGGATTCTCCAGACAGGAGAGTGGCTTGCCTAGTGTCTACCCCACTCATCCAGTCTTTCCCAACTGTATCTTTATGGAGATGTGGGTGTCTGGTCCACATAACTGGGTTCTTGCTATCTGCTCATAGACTGCATCTACTCAACTACCTGCCTTCTGTATCCTGTTGAAGTCCCACCCCTAGTTTCATAAAATCTTGGTCTTTATGACCCAGTATCCAAGTCTACTTTGTTCTGCTGTCAATGAAACCTAGGCCACAAAAGGGTCTATATCTATTTCTGTGGTTCAGGTAAACTAACGAAGGAGTTCTCTAAAAACTTGAACACATATGCACACACGCACACACACACACACACACACACACACACACACTTCTTCTAAAGACACGACCCATACCACTTCCCTCAAAAGAGAAAGTTGGGTTTAGTGTTAAGTGCATAGTTGAGAACCAAATTAAGAGTTCATTCTACCCACTCCTATTCAGCTTCTGTGTTCTTGAGATTCCCTGATGCATCAACCCATTGAATAACTTGCATCTTGCTAGTGCAAGAAATAGACATTTGATATGACAAGAGTTCTAATCATACTATGTGATCTAGAATCATTAATACTGCCAATTGAATAACCAGATGTTATAACATACATACCAGAAGAGGGCAGCTCCACCAAGGCCTCCGATGGTCACATCAGTCAGACCATCACCATTTAAATCCATCTCTCCATGGATAGACTGGCCAAAAAATTTCAGTGTCTTGCCATCCCCACCTGATGGAATATGCTGTGAAAATCCCAACAGACAGGTTGATGGTGGAAGGGACTGATCAAAATAGTTTTGAGTAAATCTGAGAATTTGGATTAGTGCATAAAGTTGGAAGTAAAGATCCTTTGCGGACTGAGAGGGTCCTGAGTGGAAGCAAGATAAAACACAGAGATAGTCCCAAAGGAAATTGTTCTTCCTATAGCCCAGACTGTCGTGTCAGGGTCAGCAACTCAGAGAGAGGGCCACTGATGTATAATGTCCTTTTGTCTACTGCTCAAGAGGAATCTGAGCAACAGGCTCCATTTACACTTCTTTGTCAATTCTAATAAACAGATATAGTCAAAGGTACTGGAACCTTTGAAAACACATTGTATATGCAAGAGGACGGATGACTGCATGGGACAATTAAAAACTGTCCTAAAACACGCATCTCTACTCACATCCACCCCAACGTAAGGAATGCACAGTGACTACATGGTTCTTGAAGGCTCACGTAGGCACCTATGCATCTCACCTTTCATGGAAAGTGATCTTTCTCTGCTCTGTAGCTTAGTGTTTGTCCAAGCAGATGCTATTTTGATAGAACCTGTTGGCAAGGAGACAGGACTAACAGATTCTTTCTAAACTTTCATTATTCTTTTCCTTCTCGATTCTTTGTAAGCAACAAAAAGGGAGAGGTCAAGTAGAAAAAAGTGATGTGGAAATACGATATGTCCCCTTGACAAATATTCCCAGAATTCTTCAGCAAACAAATCAGGAGATTATGTGCCTCATCAGTATTGAAGGAGCTGACGCTGCTTGCTTCTGGGTTATGCTGCATTTCCGGAAGTGGGTGCCCTGGGAAAGCACTTTCCACTAAAAACAACCGAACTCTAATACTGTTCGGTTAATTTGTTTAAAGCTGCATTTTGATTTACCACTACTTTAAGAATGCATTACTTATGACAATTTATTTCATTAAACAATTAAACATCTTTCTTTGCTCCAAATGCCATCCATTGAACCTGCAGGATTCATATTGAAAGAAAAAAGCAACAAAATCCAAGAAACCTCTCTGTGTATTTCCTGGCTTCCCAATGCCCCAATGGTTAATGTCCCAATGCCTGACACTAATTAAGCATATAATCCCACACAGATTTTTAACCGAAACAACCATTTGTCAAATGGACAGGAGTGCTGTTACTTATATAAGCCTTTTATTTTGTTCACTAGTAATTTAATGTCATTATAACTTATAAAAAGTTAACAAAGTATCACATGAGTAGGTTTTGAGAATTCTGTTGACTACAAAAGTAAAAGAGACCACTGAAATGTAAAAATAAATAGCTATTGTCTGGATTCTCTTTATGGGTTAGATTCTAAATAGTATTGTTTTTGTTGAATTATAATATATTTATTCATAATCACTCATTGCTCAAGTAAATATGATTATATAGAAACTGACCATTACATTACAACTTCTCTAAACTCTCTTTTTTATGATGTGTTAAACATTTATGCAAATGAGTATTTTTTCTTATGCAGTAAGAAATTAAACTTATAGTTTAGGTCAATAAATGTCAAACTGCTTAACTATAAATAAATTTATAACAAGAACAACAGAAATCCCCGAAGGTCCAGATTAATCATTAACATTTTTCCCAAGAAGGATTACTTGAGAAAAAAAGCTGTAAACCTCAGAAACCCATATTAATTTGATGACAATATATATTAACTTATAATATAAATTTAATATAATTTTGTTAAACAACAGTATGGGTACTGAATAAGAAAAAAAACACAATCTCATCTCCTTTATCGACTAAATGACACTATTATTGCCCCCTTGCTCTTTGGGGTTAAACACACTATAGGCGTCATATCACGTTATCACCAGGTGTTCTTGAGTCCTTTTATTTTACCATTTCAAATGATCAGGTTCAAGAAGGCAGACAAATAATCACAGAAAAGAAACCAGAAAACAGCATAAAATGCGAACTAATTCTTTCAAGAAAGAACACAGGAGAAAATCGTACCTAGTTTTCCCAAAGAGTCAGAATAAAGAAGCAAACTACGGTATGAGCTGTGGAGCAAGACAGATGAGACCCCTGGGCGGGGAAAAGTGAGAGCCTAAGAGGACCTCGTGTCTTACTTGTGCATAGCCCTTCCTTAGGGTCTTGTCACTGCCGTGATAAATGTACACAGCTCCTGCGTGGTCGTCCTCCAGAGGAGCTCCGATCACCACGTCATTAAACCCATCCAGGTTGAGGTCTTTTACAGCAGCAATGGCTGTTCCAAAACGGGCCCCACAGGGCTCGTTCTTGTTTTCTTTTGTGCATGAATTATCCTTCAGAGACGAACAGCACGTCTGCTTGATTGGTTCCAGGCTCATTTGATATTCAAACCTTGTCTGAAGGGAAGACAAACAGAAGGCTTCAACGTTCCCAACACTGCTACAGAGGAGTAGGACTGTTTTTAAGAGCATGCTGAACCAACCTTACAAAGTGACCATTGAAATACCAACGGCAAACCTATAAAATACAGGAAAAGGTAGGAATGCCCAAGGAGCCCCAGGAAGCACGCATGCTCAGAATTCCAAAGGGCTCTTCTTAATGAAGTCAAGGGTATAATTAGTAGCATGTTTTTAACCTATTAAAGAAGTAAAAATGAAATCCTCCATTGTGGTCCCAGCTCTGCTTTCCCAAGTGTGTTTCTTGGAGAAGACAAGGACAAAATTTACTCTGCTCAAAATGTAAACCTTCAAAAGTTGCCTGGAGTGGAGGGAAACATATACAATGCTAACAAAGAACACTCTTTTATTGGAAAAAGAGGGAGGGAGGGAGGGAGGGTGAGAGAGAACACATGGGTTCTTTCCCCAAACACGCAGGAGAAAGCCAAGAAAAAGATAGAAAGAAAGGTATGCAATTTGTGATTAAAATAATTAGCATGAGATAAAATAAGAATTAAAAAAACAACAATAAGATAAGCCATGAACCTGTCTATAAATAGCAAATATCATTTTAATAAAGAAGGCAAAAATTACTTCTCCAAACAAATGACGTCTAAAGTTGGGATTGAAATCAGAATCTCCCTTCACCTGGCAAAGCAGTCCAAAACCCACACTGTCTCCCAGGAAGGGCTTGGTACCATTGTCTATCACCATGGTAAATGTGTAAGCCTCCAATCTATGCAGGCTAGAGTTCCTGAATAGGTTATGAGCAGGATTATGTACCAGGTGAGTGACATTTGCATTTGCCATCCTTTTCCTGTATATTCCAGTTTTTATTTTTTTTAAAAAAGGACAAAACAAAAATGGGTAGTAACAACAAAAGCAAACAAATAATATATTTTATATTTTCAAGCAAAACATAATTAAGGTCTGAAAGTAGTTTACTAGGATCCTAAATGTTCCTTTTGAAAGTGTGAAATTGACTGGGCCTTGCAAATTTCTTAGATCATTTTTTTCCCCCAAGCAAGTGAAAGTTAGTCCAGCTGCATTAGTAGGAGCTGAAGAGAAGGGTCTTTCTGAATTCACCAATCTCAAATGCTGTTACCTGGTTCACAGCGTAGACATACACTTTGCCCTGTTCCTCTTTCTCTGTCCCCATGTACATGGGAGCCCCGACGAGAAGTAAATCAGTATAAGAATCTTTGTCAACGTCAATTGTTGTCAAGACGCTACCAAAATAGGAGCCGATCTAGGACACAAGACAGAAGAAGCAGGGATGAAATCTCAAAAGCGCTCCAGGAAGTGAAACTCTGCCACTCTGTTAATTGCCATGGTCTAGAAGAGGAAGTGAGGGCTGGTGTCCAGGGCAACAAAAGACAGAAAATTTTGCTAGTCCACTCTTCTGTAGGCTGGAGAGTGACGTGGTTCTGGCTTTGAGGATTACCAGTGCTGACAGATTTCTGTCTAGGACTTAGAGGCATGACCTGTACTCCTATCATGCTTCATGACTGTTCTTGCTTCTCCATACATCAGATCAGTACTACGACAGTGGGTTTCTTAAGAAAAAAAGAAAATGAATGAGATTGAGAGAGGCTTTCTGGTCTCATCAGGGTGTGCATTCAGTACCATGGGAATGTGCAGCACATGCATGGATGTGGCTGAGTGTTCCTGCCATAGTCAAGAGGATGTTGTATCTTGGATTCTGATAAGTGCTTACTCAATAGTGGCTAAGTTGTGTCTAGCAGATATAAGGGATAGAAAATAGAAAGAGATTGCAGGGGTTCTCCTCTTGAATAACATTTTAAAGAAAAAGACCCATTTTAGTGGAGAACTGGCTTCACATTATCTAAATGCTCAAATCACTTTTCACATATTGACATGTATTGAATACTTTACATTCTTAACGTTCCTCTTACAGATATTCCTCTAAGGACTTATTTTTATCTTTGTTCTATAATTCTGTTTCTTTATCATATATAACATGTCTTGATATTTTGGGGGGTGGGATGGGGTGTGAGGGATTGAGACACTGTCTTTTTCTGTATAGCTCAGGCTGGACTGGAACTCACTGTATAGAAGAGGCTGCTCTTGAACTTGTGGCAGCTCTCTTCTCTTAGCCTCTAGAGTGCTAGGATCATAGGTATAAGCTACCATGCTCACTATAAACAACACTTGGTTGTTTTCATCCTTGCAAGTTTCTTTCTGTCCTTTCATATCCTAAATTTTGTCCGGCGCTAAAGGTCAGGCCTGTATTTGTCTTTGGGTTCTCTAAGGCTAGATGGAGATGCTTCCCCGATGTGTTCGCTGTGCACTGATTGTCTCCTTTGCCAGGCTGCTTTTAGAAATTGCTGGATATGAATGCAAGGATGCATTTCATAAAGCTCTTTCAGTGATCCTCTAAGGTATAACTGCACAGACATTTGAAAGTTTATAATTTTGAACTAATTATACATTTTAAAAAGCCAAAAAATAAATCCCCAAGTCCTTGCACTATTGAGCATTCATTGCCAGAGTCACTGGTCCTCTGCAGCTCAGAGTGAGTTCATGAACTTCCGAGGTCCACGGTTTCCCAACTTCCTCAGTCTTATTCCCAGCAGCTTTGGTCATTGGACTTTGTGTTGTCACAGGAAGCGTATCTAAGTATAATAATTAATGTTGTTTAATTACCCCAACTCAAGAATGGCTTACCTTGTAATCATGGCATAAGCTTTGTGAAAGAATCTCAGGCTTAGAACAGAAATTATTATTATTTAAATAGCATCCACAACACCCCCCTTTGCTTACCATAAGAATGTTTGTTTCATATTTAATGTTCCCTTTGACTTGCAGACAGCTTCAGAATGGTAACAGACTTCAGTTGTCAACAACAACAACAACAACAAATAGCATTTTCTAATTCTTCAGCTTCACTTATCACTGACTTACACCACTGTCCCTCTTTTGTTTCTCTTTCATAATGTTGACAAACCATTTCAGGTGGTTCGAACGTCACCTTGAGCACAAGTGACAGTGGTTTTATTTTTGATGAGTTTCTGAATGCAGATACGGCTAAATCAATAGAATCCTTTCAACTGAACGTGAGGGACTACCTCTTCCGTACTCTGGGATGCCTCAGGAGTCTGCTGAGGATGGACTTCCTGCACTGTTGAGCCATGCTGATGTGGGTGAAAATAACCTTGAATAGCATGCTGCATTGAGGCTGGGTGGAATTGGAAGAAAACTCTTTGTATATTATGTGACTTCTCAGACTGTGGTGGCCTTTGCAGAGCCCCTTTGAGCCATGGCTATGCTATCATAAAGGACACTGTTCCTCTGGGGCTCAGGACTTTAACACTAGGGCTACTTCTAGATCTCCTCAGTGTGACTCCTGACACCTGGCTGCAGGTTATGATGGCATAAGGAGGAAGATCAGATCTGCCTACGAAAGACTGAGCAGGACATCCTTGCTAATGAACTCTCACTGTGGAATGCTTGGAAAACCCATAAAACCATGAGGAAAAAAGAAAAAAAGTTACTCAAATTGATGTTTAAAACTAAACACTGAATAGCACAGTCACATGTATTTTTCAGTCTAATGCACTAAAATTATTAACATTTGCTTACTGTATGTATAGTTTCCTAAACAACTTTTAATATTTAAGGATATTTTAAAGAATTTTCCAATTTTACATGTTGCATAAAATCCGTTCCCTACAGCACATAACCTGATGCATTGAACTGGACACTTAAATGTTGACACAGTTAAGTTTTTCCCCTCCATCTTCTCATATATTTTCCATATTTCCTTTTAGAACCAGCACAAAGTTTATCCCTTATGAGTTTCCAGTACCAATCATAACTTAAGGCCACTTTTCTTCTTGTGAATGCTCCATGCAATTGCCCTTTCAAAATTCTTAATGTTTTAGATCTTAGTATTTCTTATATAGTTTGAATAAAACTGCAGGTGACACCTAATATATATACATAGCTACCTCTTCCTCATTCTGGCTGTTGCGCTTATGACATCTAAGTTATGACTACTTCACACCCCTCCAAAGAATTGAATAGAAAGCCTTCTCGACAATGGATTTTGAATAAATGGGATTTTTAAATTCCTGGTCAAAAGTCACGGAGAACATGCAAACGACACAGAACAATTTCTCTCAAGTTTACCTGCTCTCCACTGAGTGTCTGGAGAATTTTGACGTTCCCGTCCTCCATCTTGTAGATGATGACCTGGCCCGTGTGATTGTACCGAGGCTGTCCAGCGATGTAGAGCACGTCTCCAGGGAGCGTGGCAGAGTTCACTGTGTAACCTGACCAAAGAGAGATCCCAGAGTGTACCCGAACCCACGGAGTCCTATGTAATACAGCATGACTTACATTAGACGGTTACTTAGTCTAATTATTTGTGCATTTTCTTGCATTTTGTGCTGGTGAGAAGCCTTTTACTGTGCTCCCTGTTTCTCCCACAACTGATGGCTCTGAAATGCTGGTTTCCCCCAAACTGAATCTTTCATTGTTTACAGACGCAAGTGATAGAATGGTGATGTCGGAAAAGGGGGAGAAGTTTCCTCCATGCACATGTGCACACTCACGCCCACCTTAAATGCCTCCAGCCACCACGTTGGAACAAATCAATTATATTTAGATCAGCGTTTCTCAATCTGTGGGGTGTGACCCCTTCGGGATGGAATGACTCTTTTACAAGGGTCACTTAAGATCTCTAGAAAACATAGATATTTGCATTATGATTCACGACAGTATCAAAATTACTATTATAAAGTTGCAATGAAAATAGTTTTATGGTTGGGGTCACTACATGAGGAACTGTCTTAAAGACTCACATCATTAGGAAGGTTGAGAACCACTGCTTTAGAAGCTGGTGTCTGAACTATCAACACTCATAGTTTTATATACTCCGGATGACAGAAAACATAATCTGCTCCTGCATTGTTAACCTCGTTTCTACACTGCACATTGATATGGATGAAGGTTGTTTGTATTGTATCATAGAGATATCACCTTTATTTCCTGGCCATTTGCTGATGGGATAATGGAATCTGGGTATTTTTTGTTGTTGTTATTTTGTTTTTTGTCTGTTCTAAAAATTTTTGCACTATAACTTTTTCCTTTTTTGAATTTTTTTACAATAAGTTTAAAATAATAGATTTCTGGATCAATTTTCCTCATTCTTACAATGTGAGGTGAGTTGCTTCCATGACATCCAGACTAGGGTTATTCTATGAATTACTATATGTGAGCAGCTTCATTTCATTACAGCTTCCCAGGTACTGTATGTGAGTACTGTGATTTTATAGATGTGGATATTTGCATGACTGTAAGTTATCTAACAACAGTTCAATGCTGTAATTTTAACTCCTTTTTTTATTAAAACTGAGGCTTTTCCCCACACATCTACTCATTTCACTTTCTGCATGCTCTGTAAAATGTGATTTTTTTTGGTATCTGCTTCTACTTTCATCTGCATGTATTGTTTTATGTTGACTTTTCTCATGAGCCATGCAATTTTTTCTATTTTCCTTTCTCTTCCAGGCCACCTCCACTTAAGGATTAAGAACACCTCGTTCCATTTCAGTCAGAATCGTCCTGTTATGACAGAGCGAGCTCATGCATGGGTCAATCTGATCATGGACTCTGTGCGTTCATGCACTCATCACAGCTGCCTCTGTTGATTTAGCTCTGTAACCAGGGAACGCATGGACAACTCTCAAGTTTGGCATTACCTTATATATATTTATAGAGGTGTAGCAAAATTTCTGCACCCTTGTTGGGCATTCACCCTTTTGAGGCCTGGGGCCCACTTATAAGTCTGTCACTGCGGAGATGGAAGGACCCGCAGTACAACAATAAAGTCACTATTCAGATATGTGGTGGCTTTTCAGATATTCGTAGCCTGGATGGCCTGGGGAGTTTCTCAGATGTTATTATTAAAATGAACACGATGTCTTGAGTATCTTGATATGCACGAGTTTGAGGGGAGTTCTGGCTCCAATGCATAACGAAGGGGTCACTCTTGGCCAGCTAGGAACAGAGTTTGCATTGTGGATTTAAGTCAGATTATTATTATTTTTGAAGGAAAAAGAGTTTTGTATTTTGTATCTGTATATTATGGAGCTCAATCAGTGGGTAACTCATACTACACATAGGCTTAATCTCTGCAGAAGGAAGCAATGTTCTAATAGCCGGAAAAGATTTGTTACTGGAGAAGACAAGTGAAGTTCAGAAGTGTGCCACAGAGAGCCACTTCCAACTGTGAGAGAGATCATATTTTTAATTTAAGTAGTACCTATTTTACTATAATTTTACTATAAGTTAAATAATTCTACTTTTGTGCAAGTAATATGTTTATGTGAATGCTAAAGAAACAAAATCTGTCAGGTATATTATCCTTTGTGATTTTTTTCCATTTGTTTTCGTACCTTTAACTTCCTTTATGAAGAATGAGTATTGTCTCGCTTTATACCTCCTTGAAAGAAGCAAGAGCTGTGGTGATGGAATAGGAAATGTATAATTTATCTTCATATTGTGCCTTTACCTTACGTCTTGCTCCTTTTGAATTTGTCAGGTGTGATTAGAACAAATGATGGACGTATTAGGGAAAGTGTGGATGAGGGCGACAGAGAGGACAGATTTACCCACATTCTCACCACCAAACCCAGACTCAACAGGCTAAGTACATATTGAAGCAGGTTAGGGGTGATAAGAAGATGGGTGGGTGACTCTGCCCTGGAAGCCACGCTTATACTTCTTTTCACACTGCCTCCTTTGCATTGATAGACACATGTATTTCCAAAGTGGGTGGGCCTCTCAGCTTGCTCCCTTGGTAAGATTTCATATGGCCTCACTAGCTGTCTTTCACCCAGATTCCGAGCAGTGAACTCTGTCTCTTAGAAATTTTACAATATCCATAATGAAATATTTGAAACCCTTATTTCAGATTTGAAAAAAATCATTTGTGGGTGGGTTACGGCAAGTGAATGAAAGATATCTTACACCTATTACACACTGGTTGGTAAATATCTTATATCTTAACTTTTGACTAAACTGATGAAATGAACAGAAAAGATATTACTATGCTATAGATGGCAAACACAAATTTCTTCCTTTCCTAAGCATAGAGGACCCATAAATATGTGCATTTATTTACATCTATTTACATATGTACATTGTCAACCAGCAATTTTTACAATTTCATTGAGTTGTGAATGATCAGAGGGGTCAATAAAGAAGTAAGGCTATTTTAATGTTTGCTTATGTGCAATGCAATCTTTAAATTTTAAATCATTTAGGTATGCTTTAATCAACCACTAACTCAAACTGTAGGGTAATAACATATTTAGGACTTTGATTGAAAGAATTAGATCACAGAATCCTAACTCAAAATACCAAAATACTGCACTGTGCAATTAACAATTAGAATAAGTGAGTATAGAAAGAGTAGTGATGACCACGTCAAGCCCATTTGTGCTCTGCACTCAGCCTTTAACTGTCAGAATATTTAGTAGGAAGAGGATCAGTGCTAGAAGCTGTAATATTCCACAAACCTGTGTTAGTTTTCTACTGACGCTATAACAGATTAGTATAAACATCCATTTCAAATGCCCTATTTTGCAATTCTGTAAGCTAGAAGTCATACATAGCTCTCTCTCTCTCTGGACTATAGTGAGGGGCAGGTGGGGTTATGCTCCTTTCTGAAGACTGTAGAGAAAACACACTTCTTTGTCCTTTGTGACCTAGGGATGACATATGTTCCCACTTCCTCCTTTATTACCAACAACACTGTATCTCTCCAATCATCTCCTACAATTCTACCTCCCTCTAAACACATCTAGAAAGGATTTTTCTATTCATCATTTGGTTATATTAGACTACGGCAATGTGCACTGGCTGGTTGTGTGTGTCAACTCGACACAAGCTAGACTCATCAAAGAGGAAGGAGCCTCAGTTAAGGAAATGTCTCCATGAGGTCCAGCTGTAAGGCATTTTCTCAATTAGTGGCCAATGGGGGAGAGCCCTGTCCATGATAGGTGGTGCAACCCTTGGGCCGGTGGGGTTCTATAAGAAAGCAGCTTCAGCAAGTCAGAGCAAACAAGTCAATAAGCAGCACCCCTCCATGGCCTCTGCATCAGCTCCTGCCCCAAGGATCCTGCGCTCTTTGAGTTCCTGTCCTGACTTCGTTTGGTGGTGAACAACAATGTGGATGTGTAAGATGAATAAATTCCTTTCTCCCCAACTCTCCTTTGGTCATGGTGTTTTGCCACAGTAAACCCCTAAGACTCAATATATCTAAGAATAATGTATCTCAGGATCCTTCATATAGTTACAGTTGGAAAGTTCTTTTTGCCTCATAAAGTCACACATTAATAGGTCCAGGGATTAGGGTCAGGACATTGGATTTGATTTTGTTTGTTTTTGTTTTGTTTTGGATAGGGTCTTATAGTGAATTTCTGGCAATGTAGAATGATCCTTCCTGTGTTTCTGCAACCACATGACCATAGGAATTATAATAATTTACATTTACAAACCCATCCAGCACGTGTGATGATAAATGTTCTGCAACTGTTCTATCTAGGACAGAAAGAAGCTTCAGGTTAAATTGGCTTTTGATTCCAATGCCCCAGAATCTTAGGTTATGAAGAATTTTGGAAGCTGTGTGATCTAGGCCCCCACCACTATCAGTTAGCCCATAGCACACCCAGAGGGACTGCTTGTTTCTTCATTGTTTGTCATCAAAAACAATGCCTGCATCTCTCTGCCTTATCCATTTTGCCATTTTTAATTTGCCTAATATTTCTGGTACAACATAGGCACTCTGTATTTGTGGGTGCTTTCCAATTCAGCCCAGAGTCAGGTATTTTTCTACAGGGAAATGTATACTAGTGTGAGCCTCAGGGAACCTGACTGGCACGTCGGAGCTGCTATGGATAACTGGGGCGCAATTGCTTTGTCCTCTGATGATCAATTTAGAAAGCCTATTGAGCATGTCTCTCACTACTAAAGCTCAGCATGAAGTGCAAGCTCAACCCTGGCAGCGTGAACCACACCTTCTCATCTGTTTCAGACACAGTACACTTCCTGCTCCAGCTTCCGGTTACTTGGGGATTTGGAGGAAGGTGAGCAAGGATCAGGAAAGCATTTCCACGTCTGTCTTCTCTAAATCATCCTTTACTCTAAATCATCTGTATCTTTGGGGCTTTGAGTGGTTTGATTCTGTTTGTTTTCTGGGAGGAGGAGGAGAAGGTGATGACTTCTGTGAGGAAGAAGATGGGAGCTTCGTTTATGCGCTTGTTGCACCTTAGGCTTTGTGCTGTCTTTGTTGCTTGCTGTAATGTGCTCAGTCAACAGAGACCCCAACTCTCAAGTCCTGCCACCTCTGCAGCTGCCACATGAGGCACCCAGAAAGACTTGATGCTTTCCTCATAAAACAGAAAGGAACTAGGATTTTTTTTTAAAGGACATGCCTCCAGGGTAGAAATCTCCTTGAAAGAACACTGTGATGGTAAAACGGGATAC
Source organism: Bramus lutescens (assembly GCA_001685075.1). Lineage (NCBI taxonomy): Eukaryota > Metazoa > Chordata > Mammalia > Rodentia > Cricetidae > Bramus > Bramus lutescens. Next base: position 44,267 of record LOEQ01002565.1, read on the forward strand.
TTCAAGACCAAGGTGTTTGCTTTATCACTGTACCATAACACTGAGAACAATGGCAGGGCAAAAGAAGACTTAAGGACCAGTATGTTAAGGGAGGATAGGGGAACAGTATCAGGTCCTTCCAATTTGAAATTATTAGGCCTCCTACCTGTTTCCTGAGCCCTCCCAATGATGAGAGGGGCCTCAGTTTTCCCTTCCCCCAGCTTGCTCTGAGCCTGGTATAGATATGGAGTAAACTGACATCATACACACACCCCATCTTATTATTATAGCAAGTGTTTAGACACTAACAAACTTCTGAGCTTAAGAGCTATGTTTTACTGAATGTGAATAGAAGAAGCTATAGAAATGAAATAGAATAGACTCAAAGAAGCTATATGGTAAAGCAATTGAGAATTCTCTTTCACAATGAGAACTTATAGAAAGAAATTGAGGATAAATATTATGTAGGCCATGTCAAGGTTTTTCTAACCTCATTTTCTGTGAAGCAGGAACAAAGGTCTTTTGGTTTTAAAGGAAATATTAGATGCAGAAAGCACACTGAGATGGCCCTCATCGGCTAACACTGCTCCTTACACTGGACACATCTGAGCAGGCCCTGAGCTGATGACCCCAGCTTCTGTCACCTTGAGAAGTCAAGGCTTCTCAGAAGTCTGAAAGCTTCCCCAGGTCTTTCAAAACATCTTTAAAACAATCTTATTACACAGTTTAAAACTATAGACACAGGAGAAAACAATGCTGGGGAGAAAAGTCTTTTGAAGAAGCTTCTAGCAGTGGCATCCAAGCCTTACCTAAATAAGAAGCAAGAGGTTCGTTCATTTTGGTGGGCTCGGTTTGAAAGGTGGTATTCTGAGGGATGACAATCTGGTTGGCCTTCTGCATGACTACCGTTCCATTCCAGTCATAGGCTCCCACCGCTCCAAGCATGACCCAGTCCTAACGTGTGAGTTCAGAAAGCAATAAAATGGCATTAGCAAACCCTTACGTTGCATTAACAGTGTGATGGGAATGGTTGGAAGCGCTTTATTTAAATTCATTCATATAGTCCTCAAAATAACTTTCTTTACAAGAAGCCAACATTACAATCCCTATTTTAAGCTCTGTGGTGTTGGTCCACACCTTGTATCCCAGCACCCTGGAGACAGAAGCAGGCGGGTCTATAGAGGAAGTCCTAGGACAGCCAGGGCTACACAGAGAAACCTTGTCTTGGAAAAAAAAAAGAGCAAGCAAGCACGCAAACAAACAAACAAACAAAAATCCCAATATTAACCAAAAAGGCCCTCAGCTGAGGGCCACTATGTAACTTACACATTGAAATGTTGATAGCCCTGTATAATGACCATGATGTCTTCTTTTCTTGCCTTTCTATGTTATTCTGGACACACACATGTGCACACACACAAATCACATCTTAATCTTCTAAGGAATGTTAGCATGACCAATGACCAATGAATACCTTAACACTGAGAAAAAGATTCCCCATTTTACACAAATGTCTTATGTATTTCATTTCATTAGATGCACAGTTACATTCAGCACAGCTCAGACTGTATGGTTCATAACAATTAATAGTTCATAAGTATTAATTGATAAAATATAGGGAAGTGTTCTCCTAATAAGAAGCTCAGAGATGCCATTTTCCCATTTAGATTAAACCTTACAATCACAGTCTGCAGAGCTGGCCTCACCGTAAACTTCAGAGCACTCTTACTCTGTCGATGGCTGGGCATTGCCTGGAGGGAGCCAAGTGTGCAGGAAAGGTGTTCCTTCCCTGGACATGATCCACATACCTGTGAGTAATGAGCACTGAAGCCAGTCTGAGACATTTCCATCTCGAATGAAGCTGCCGACTGGTCAGCTGTAGCTATAATGTAGGAAAGATAACACACACAATAAGTGATTAGCAGTATCATTTAGGCTGCGATTGATCTGCTGAACACAGAACTGCTAGAATCTGGGGACCTGCCAAGGCGAACTATGAAACGTTTAGGGCACTATCAGCCATGTACTTCTCAACCAAAACTCCTAGGCAGGGCTCAGTATAAGACAGAGGTTAGAATCTCTTCTCCCATTCTTACACATTGGCTTCCCATCCTTGCTGAGGGGATGTTGATCTGCTTGCTTTCAGTGAGTTTATTTGGTCTTAAAAATAAGTTAAAAATAACATATAATTTTAACCGAGTCAGCCTGACTGTCTTTTCTACACTGTAGTTGCCTCTGATTCCTTGGTGCACTGGAAAGTTGAATTACTGCAGTAGGAATCAACTGTCTTGTCTAGTGGATCTAGGAGCCCTATCAGAGCTAAGTTTAATACTCTACGGGGCTGAAAAATACTTCACCCAAGTATGTAAAGAGATTCCAAACTCATTATTCCCACCTCCCCTTGAGGCCATGCATCCTCTCTAGGAGACACTGTCTGATAGAGCTGAAGGATGGGACCATTCACGTCAGGGGGTGACCATTTTACCTAGCTCCCATCTGTGTCCCACCCAAGTCTCTATTTTGAAAGAAACTTCATATCTTAAAAACACCACTTTTAAAGCTCCTTGCTAAAGTCCAGACAGATTAGAGCATTGCATGGAGTTGTGCTCTTCTCAAAATATTTACAGGCCAGAAGCCACAGTTTCCTGGGGGACCTGTGGGGATGTTGATCTACCCACTTCCAGGGAGTTACTGGTTTATTTGGTCTTAAAAATAAGCTAAAAATGACATAAAATTTTGGTCAAGTCAGCCAGTCTGTCAATAGATTTAAGAGAATCATTAAATTTGTGAACTTAAATATGTTTATTTATTTACTGGAATAAAGCTATAAAAATGCATCTGTGATTGAATTTTTATAGGGCTAGATTAAATGTGGCAACCAATCAAGAACCGGAATGCATCATTTAAATCCCTCACACAGATTGCCCTGTAAATGACCGAGATTCATTTTAGCTTAAACTAAAACGTGTTTTTGATACATAATGATTTAAGCTACTCCCATGCTTACTTGGCCAGAGTGACAACAAGAACATGTTAGGAGACACCAGAATCCCCCAGCCTCTGCTGGTGTGTTTTCAGTTGAGAACAGAGGAAGATGTTGCATGGCCTTCTGCATGCTGCATTAGCATCATGGGAATAGCCTGGCCATAATCCCACTGTCCAAATTTCTCACTTTCAACCTGTCTCTGGCAGGCTCATGGGGAGTAAAAAAACTGCTCTGACCCTTGACCTGTTTTCGGTTAGGAATGTGAGCATTTTCCCTGAAGCTGATAAGAAAGGGAGATCCATACCTTTCCCTGATCTAGATAGTCAACTTGTGCGCATGCTTAACTCACTAGATGGCTTGCTCTTGGCAAACCAAACTTCCACAATTGTTGCTATTTGCTATCTAAAATAAGTATTGACAAAAAGTTAAGATTTCCTAAACAACAGGGGAGAAAGCCTTTTGTGATCTCGTTATGAAAATAATGGGAGCGAATACACTGGAAGCCCTGCTGTGTGATGTCAGCACCAAGGCAGCTGAAGCAAGAGGGCCAGGGACACTTCGCCTTGAACACAAAAACAGAAACAAAAACCAGACCCAGAAACAAAAGAGACAGCTCTAATCTTTGAAGAGTTTTATAAAATGATTTCATATTTAAATATAGAGATTTCTGGAAGCATTTGGAAATTCTAGTAAGGAACTTCAACTGTGAATTGGTTAGGTTAGAACGAATCTTAAAATGCCATTTCAGGCAAAATGAACCACATCCCTTACAATGTAGGTCACATACAGCCCACTCAAGGTTATATTTGCCTGCTGACTTAGAGAATATTTAGAAATGGCACTTCCTATGTTTAACTGACTAGTGTAATACTACCTTAAAAAAACCAACTCTTACAAGTGGCATTATACAGGTTACATTGAAAATCCATATATGTACACATATACATATAAACACATAATAATATTAATGAAAAAAGAGGCCATGCATTTGAAAGAGAGTGAAGAGGGTTATGAGGGGGCTTTTGAGGGAAGAGTGGAAAGGGAGGAGTGTTGTAGTTATATTATTGTCTCAAAAACAAAAACAAAAAAAAAAACAAAGAAAAACAAGCAAAAAACCCAGCCCTTTAAGTCCTTTACTGATTTTTCTCTTGGTCTGTGTTATTAAAAGAGAAAAGTGCACAATAATTTAGAAGACCATCCATATTAAATCTAGACAGGCATGGCCTCCCCTATTAATAAATAACATCTTGTCTCAGTGGCTATTGAAAGACCAAAGCCGTGTAACAGTGACTTGGACTTAGAACACAGAACAGCTGAGCCATTCAGAAATGGCTATGACTTTAGACTGGTAAAGGCTCAAGGGTTCTGTCTCTGGAGGCATTGGAGGAAAAGGGAGACAGAGAAATTTTTTTCACCTGGAATGCCAGTCCTCATCATCCTCAGACCAAAGCAAGCTCCTGAGCACTGATTGCGACTCAGATTGAAAACAATAAGGTGAGTAAAGCCATTTCACCGCCATTGAAAGAGGACATTATGAGAGCAGGAAGAGGTGAGGGCAGAAGAGTGCACTGTAAATAACAGCACTATCGTGAGTCCTACTGAGATTGGCTTTGTTTTTATGTGTGTGAGTATGTGTTTTGTGTTGCAAAGCAAAACTTTTGCTACTAGGGACTACCCAAGAAATATTGCAAACAGTTGCTTTACATCATTTTCTTGAACTGGAGGTATAGGGAAGTTGTAGAGCAGTTGTCCAGCATATGTAAGGGCCTGGGCTTAGTCTTCAGCCCTCAGCGCACACATGCACATGCGTGCGCACACACACACACACACACACACACACACACTTTCTTGTTTACTGGATACTCACTTGAAATTTTCTACCCTTTTTAAAGTCATGCCTCATCCTCATATTCTCTTTGTTTGTTATTAACAGGTTCTGTGAGGGATCACAGGATAGATTTTTTGACAACTATACAAGCGACACTTTCATAGTGCCCCCTTGGAGACAGTCAGTGGAACTGGGATGCCCCAGAAGGGCAAAAGAATTCTCTGTGGTTTCTGTGGAGCCTGAGTTCTGAGTCTGAGTTTCCAGTCCTTGAAAAATCTAAAGAAGACTTTACCAGTCAGAGAATATTAGCTCCAAAGCAGTTTGTTACTGGATGCCTCCCACTGAAGGGACTAGCATTGTTCAACAGCTTCAATAGACAGTTATTGCTGAAAAAGTAAAAGAAAAATCCTCAAAGAGGTGGCATGGTTAGACAACCATAGCAAATGAAGTTTCACAGCCAAAGGGCTTGAGGCAAAACTCCATGGAGATCTTTAAAAATGTGTATAGAACAAATTACAGAGGAAATGAACATAGAAATGATTGGATCAAACACTCTCCTAGCAGGAAAGACAGCTGGAAGACAAAAGTTGAGTCGATGGCTCTCTGCTCTAAACTTGTGTCATGGAAAAGGAATAAAGCATGCTCATGCTGGGGCATTTGGGTTCTTGCAAATGCCTATGCTGACCCCTGTGGTCATCAGCTCTCCCAGGCATCAGCACAGTCTAATAAAGACTGTGTCTAGCCAACACGGTTGTCTGTAAAGTAGTTCCACGATAGATTCATATGACAGAGACTTGCTCACTGAAGGCTACTGCACACAGTGAAAAAGAGTTAGTAATGTGTTGAGAATACCCCAAACCTGTTACATTAAGATTGAATTTTAGAAGGTACAGCCAAGATTAGAAGAGATAGTCATACCTTCCAAGGCAAATATCCTTTCTCCCAGAGCTTTGACAATGGTGACCAGGGCCAACTCATCTGAGACATTGAAGAAGTGCTTTTCAGTGGGCTCACTTGCGATAGATTTTATTTCCTCCACAAATTTCTCAGTGCTTAAGTTCCCTCGGTTATAGTGGCCAAGGATCTAGGGCACAACAAAAATGGAAAGAACATATCTTAACTCTTATATGTTAAAGAAGTATTTCAAGCATATATTCAGCAAACAAGAGCATTCAGGATATATCATGCCAGTATAATGTTATGTACTCATGGGAATCTTCATGGAAGAAAAGTTTTCCGAGTACATGGTTTTCCTCATATTGACTCATGTGAATATTTATCTTATTTTTCATTGTGTGTGTGTGCATGTGCATGTGTCAGTGGGTATGTATGTGTGTGCACCTGAGTACAGGTTCCCTTGGAGGTTGAGGGATGAAGTCTTCCTAGTGCTGGAGGTCCTGGCAGTTGTGAGCTGCCTGATATGAGTGTTGAGGAACAGAGTTGAGTCCTCTACAAAAGTAGTACCTGATATCAACCACCGAACATCCCCCCCACCCATATATACTGATTCTTAAAACCATGAGTGAGGCAGGAAAATAATCTTTCTTCTTCTGCACTCCAGTGTCTCTGTGTAACAGCTATAGCTTTGAAATATGACCATTCAAAAGACATGCTAACTTTCTATATAACTGTGATACAATTACAGCTGCTGACATGGCCATCTTCTGGCAGAGCAACCAACAAGGGTGTTATGGAAGTGTTTTATATGTTTGTGCATATATATTTTATATATAATACATGTGTATATGTACACATGTGTGCATGCAAGCATTTTTTTCTTAAGAGACCTGTGAAAGTTCAGCATATATATTCTGGTGCGAAGCCTTTTATGCTTGTTTCATTTTTCTATGAGAAGTTTTAAATTTTCATGAAGTCATACTAATCGTGTTTCTTATTTAAGGTATGTACAATTTTACCTGGTTAGTTTCGGTGTGAAGATAACCATGTTTATGATAATATGTAAATCTTCAACTAAAAATCCCCAATACAAAGACATGACCTAAATTTATATTTCAAAATGAATAGCTATGTGGGAATAGGAAAAAGGTTCAAATAATATATTATCTTTTAAATCTGTTTATAATATTGTATATTTCCATCTGTGATTTGCCCACATATATTTCAAGACATTTTTCTTTTATAATGAAAATGTTACTCTTGTAATAAAACATATTTAATTTTTATTTTATTACAAGTGACACTTGAAGGTTACTAGTTCTTGCTTTTAAATATTCATGTATCCTTTATTATACTATCACAAATTGAGAACAACTTAAATGTCTGTAAATAATGGTGCATAAAATGAGGTCTAAGATGGTAGGCTACAAAAATGATATTTTGGTTAAGGTATATAGATAAATACTTAAAAAGTGAGGCAAAACTCAAGTCACTATTGACATAGTTCTTTGTATGGCCATGACAGGCTTATTGTTTCATATGATGAACGCTGGCTGACACCAACAATTTAATCACACTAATTATTAATGTGAGAATGTGAGATGTATCTGTTCAATACACAATCTCGTGGAGGCTTCATGTGATGTGCTTGCCCCTTTCCTGGGGGAGCTCCAGGGACCATCATTGAGGAAACGTCACATTTCCACACTGTGTGACATCAAGCCAACTCGCTTCTCTTCTCTCTCAAGACCCCAGCAATCCAGCCCATCCTAGCTCTTTCCTACATTAAATGCCTTATAATAAATGACACGTGAACATCTGAGAAGGAGACCCCTTTGGGGAAATCATGTGTTTAAGGAAACCTGGCGCTCTGTATATCACTTAGGCTCTGTTTGACTTCCATTTTTAAGTTCACTCTATGATACCCAGATTTTTGGGTAAAATGGTCTAGGCTGGAACTTCGCAAATTATTCCAGAAAATAAAACCTAAATTCCCTGATATTGTGATGAAAAGTCAGGGCCAAACTCTCTAAGTGGTTAGCTTTGGAGCAGAGACCACCAGGACTGTGTTGCAGGCCAGCTGTGTGATGGAGGAGAAGGCAGCAGAGAGATGTCAGACAGAGAAGCAATGCTTGCAGAGCGTTGAACAAGGACCCTGTCTCATTTAAGAAAAAGCTGTCCAGATGCCTTTCTTAGAGTTGGATCTGAATCTGGTTGCAGGAGACAATCTACAAGTTCCTAAAAAGAGCCACACCACTACATTTCCTGCCAAACATGGGGAGACTAGTCTTTCTTATTTTTTTTCAGTTTGGTAACCTATGTGTTTCTTCTAGATTCATTCAAATTCTGAATTATGTGGATTCTTCTGAGTTCCCCACTGATTTACTTAACTTATTCTACAGATCTTGTGACATCCTGGGATGATAAATTGCCCTTACTCCTCTTTGATTGTTACTGAGCATGTTCTAGATTAACTATTGGATCAACATATTCACTCCCATTTTATTTAAAATTGATAAAATTCAAAATATACACAAAACAAACATAACAGCTGAGAGTTTTAGGGTATGTGTGGTTGAAGCTGCTAATTGTGAAGTGAATGCTATCAGACATTTAGGGGTAACTGTGACAGGAGGAAGGATAAGTAGATTTAACTAAGTAGGGAAAATACCCACATGACAGATTTAAAGAGCAAGAATAAAGTGGGTAAGTTCAGTATACGAGAATATACTCAGAGCTGCAGACTTTCTGGGATTCCTAGATAGGCTTAAACCACTCAACTTACATCACAGATGAAAACGATAACAGAAACCTATTGGGATCTTTTATCCAAGGGTTTGGTAGCTTATAAAATGTTTTCTATAAGAACAAATAAGAAGTTAAATAATACAGCTAATTTTAAAAATACATCTCAAATATGTTGAACATAAGCGTTTGAATTCTGGTAACATTCACCTAAAGATGTAATCAGAACTGAAATCTCCTTGAAGCAGATGTGTCAAAGTAAAATATGCACTGTATTTATGTGCAACATCATGTCTTTTATTTGAAAATGTAAATATACTTATTGATGTCTCATTTATGTTTGAGCACAATAAGTATTGACACTTCTCAACCATTACAAACTAAGAGTAGGATATGACTATCTAATAAGGCCTGATGGACCAGTCTAATATTCTCCATTGACAGAAATAAAGGACTGAAAGTCAACTCATGGCTTATCAAAACATGAAATTTTAACAGGATATGTTTGAAGTTTTAAAACATGGAACTTAAATTACCAATATTTAATCCTCTTGGGGACCTGTTTCCTGTCAAAACACATTTCTTTATTGTTCAGGATCAAAGAGTAGGGAAAAGAAAAAATAGAAGGAACAGTCCAGAGAATGATTGAGACAGGGGGGCAGTCCAGACAGTGACTGAGACAGGGGGACAGTCCAGACAGTGACTGAGACAGGGGGACAGTCCAGACAGTGACTGAGACAGGGGGACAGTCCAGACAGTGACTGAGACAGGGGGACAGTCCAGACAGTGACTGAGACAGGGGGACAGTCCAGACAGTGACTGAGACAGGGGGACAGTCCAGACAGTCACTGAGACAGGGGACAGTCCAGACAGTGACTGAGACAGGGTTTTTATTTGTGTGAATATGTGCAGCATGAGAGGATCCTATGAGATTCCTGAAGTCTGTATGTGTTATTGCTCTAATGAGAAAAAGTAATACAAGTGTCTGGTTTTCTAGTTTGGTCTCAAATAATACCTTTTAAAATAAGCACAAAGTAGGAAAAGTAACAAATAATTATTATTAAGTGGCATTTTCTTGGTTTTTTTTTGCTGATATAGAGTTCAAGAGCAGTTTGCTCACTGATGAAATGGAAAGCACATGAATGCTTGGTTCTCCGTGAAGATGAATGGGATGTTGAAATCTCCTTTGATGATGAGAGGAGAGAGACAAATAGGACTCCCAGTAGGCAAAACTGTTTAAGACAACGAAAAACTAACTATGTCGGCAGACATGATACAAAGCAGAGTTCACTTAAAGTGGTGTGCTGTCTTTGTCTTTCCAGTAAAACTTCTCCTAATGCTGATTGTGTGTATGTGAGTGTGTGCGCACACTGAGTATAAAGTGTTTCCACAAGGGAGACAAGCAATCTATGCTGAACTACATCCTCAGCACCAATACTGTCAATTCTGATGATGGCTGATACTGTTTGTGGCCTGCATCCACAGTACTTACAATGCCAACTGGTCCTCAGGGGGAAGCAAAAAAAATGAGATCATCTCTGATACTCAGATGTCTGGAATCAGTGAGCAAGCTCTGGCTTTCTACACTGACGAAAGAGACTGGCCATTGGCTTAATGTCGCTCGTTATTTAGATATTTTCCTGAGTGACCATTTGAAACTGTTCTCAACCATGAAATCAAAATGGTTACATTTTCGCAGCAGAAGGGGTAATAAAGAATTTGAGAATAATTAGCAAATGGAAATTTATAAAAATAACAACAGAGAATGAGAGAAATGATTAGATGTTTAGTGGAGTTTTTTATATCTTATACCCCAAATAAAATAGGAAAATGTTTCAGTCAGGTTTTATCACTTTATAATCAAGCCATCTTGTTTATAAAATGTGTGCCTTGGCCCTGGGGAGACGTGCATCACATCCTTGGCCCTGGGGAGACGTGCATCACATCCTTGGCCCTGGAGAGCCATGCATCACGTCCTGGAATGTTTTTTCTGTGCATAAACCTCATCTTCCACTTCTTACATCATCCATGCCTTTGAAAGAAATGCAGATTCGTTGACTGGATGTTGAAAACTAAAGCAGATAATATTTGATTGCCGTTTGTAAAGAGTTCAGGGGTTTGGAATTTTTTCTCCTGGCTTAAAAACAAATCAACTGAATCAATTTCAGTGAATGAAAAAACAATTGATTTCAGAGAAAAGAGTAGCCTCCCCCTAGACTGCGTGCGGGACTATGAGGTGGAAGCTGGAAGGAAGGACCAGATGTTGTTCCTGGGGCGATTCCCTGAAGGGTTCTGAGCAAAGAGGAAACCTTTTATCTCTAAACGCTAGGTTCTTATTAGCTCACTGTGGTGAATTCCTTGGAAGGATCAGAGAGAAAGACAATTTTTATTGTGTGCCTCACTGGCCACTGTTGTCATTGATTCTTTGTGTGTTGAAAGAGACAGATTGACAGAAATAACATAATCTTTTGACAAAAGAATACCCTGAAGCTCAGTGTATTATAACCAGACATGATATGCAGGAAAAAAAAAGCCTGTACAAAGGTGTTTCAGGCCCTGAAACAGTGTCCTCTGTCATTTCCCACACCCAGCCTTCTGTTCCCTTCTGTTTTCGTACACCTGGAAAATGGGACAGCTTGGGCAGCAGAAGCCGACAGATAAATGGGCCTTCGGAAATATAATGATTGGCTTGCTAGTAGGTGCTTATAGAAGGCATCCTCTGAATCTGGCTTCTCAAACTTCAGGAAGAATTATTAATTGAGAAGCAATCTTTATTGCCCAGTATATGATGTTTGTCTCATGACAGACCCTGAAAGTCTACACACCCTTTGCTAGCGAGGTACTTACAGCTATGGAAAATCGTTGAATGTTCTCATCCTCGCAATCCTGGATGACCTGCTTCAGTCGGTAGTTGTCATGTGATTCTCCATCAGTCACTATGACCATGACCTTTTTAACGCCCCTCCTGGCACCCCGAGCTTCAGTGAATGCCTCTTTCCTGTAAGGAACACAGACCAAAGGGAGGCTGATCAAATTCAGCCCAGAGTCGGGCAACATGAAAAGCTCTACAAAAATACATCAACTCTGCGAAGTCTGGCACTTCCCTCCGAGATGGCTGTGGACTCCGTTGTCAGAGGCAAGCGACACCGTGACCCCACCTGCAATGGTTCCACAGTATCACACGTGATGGGGACTCACTGTATTACCACTTGCCACATATGCCCATACAAAGCACAGGTGAATCCCTTCTTTGGATGCTGCATTACAAGGATGTCGTGAGTGATGTCAGTGTGGGAAAGAATACTCACGTCTACCATCAGAAGTGAAGCTTGGATGGTGGAGACCACAGACAGAGGAATAAAGATTTCCTCTTCGTTTACCTTCAGGAAGAACCAGGTTGAGTCAGGCTAGCATAGTAGCCCAACTTACATGATTTCTCCTAGTGAGCTTCCATCAAATGAGCCCCCACTCGGTCCCACATTAAATCCTTACTAGTCCTTATGTTAAAATCTGTGCCAAATGTCACTCAACTATAGCAACTCACTGCGATGGTTCCCATCTTAAAAAAACTGCATGAATAACTTTTCTTTAGCATACTTGTGACACAGACTTTCTGATTTCTTTAAATGCTTAAACAAAGGTGAAGACAGACATCAAAGGCTAAGTTTTAAGAAATTTAAACATGAATGTTCTATGAGATTTAGTCCATTTTGCAATTTTAATTCTTTCATGGATCGGCCAGAACTTCTGATTTTCTGGAAGATCAAGGTCCTAGCTGAACTTAATGAAGATCGGCAGAAGGAGATGGTTAGAAGTCTTTCCTTAGAGAAATTCTGGATGCTCTGAAACCAGAGCCGACTTTATGTAACAGGAGAGCAGCCAGTCACAGACCTGCCAAGTCTACCTTTCTCATCTCAAGGCCATTCCTTAAGGAGGTAGCATGTTTAAAACACCAACATCCAACGTCCTTTCTGAGAAGGAAGCCGCAGCTTCCTCCCCACTGGCCTTTAAATTTTTAAGTATCTCAGGAAAGCCACTTACTTTGGGATAGGAGAATTCCGGATTTATGAGTAATTAAATAATTTAAAACTAGTTACAGGGATGAAAAGAAGGGAACATCCAAAACTATTATGAACCAAAGTGAATGAATTCACTGAAAATGAAGATAACAGATGCCAAAACATTCAAAACAGTTTTTGTAATGGGCTTCCCTTAAAAGGCATAAAACACAATCAAAACTGTGCTTGCGCATGCAAAATTAATGTGCGAGAAGAAAAGCACTGCACTATCATTACAGTCTCTTTGTGTAACTCCAAACTGAATAGATTGTCTGCAGATAGACCATGAGAGAAGTGTGGGCAACCCCATATAAGGCCATGGTATTTCAAGTAGCATTTATACAGGAGTGGAAGCAGCTATGATGATTCTCCCATTAGTTACAAAGATAAATATTCATTCTTAAGCTTTCGCCTTTGGAAAATGCACAACTCTTTACAGGCTCAGAGCTTTCAAAACAAGCTTTGACATCTTTGAATATGTGTTCACATTCAGTCAGCTACTGAGGGCACTTTCAGAACACCTACACATGTGCACTCCTTGTATGTGCTGATACACATGCCTATAAGGAGATAAATGCACAGTTACACAGCTGTTTGTGGGTGGTTGTGTGTGTGTGCACGCACGTGTGTGTGTTCCTATAAAATTGTAACCATGTGCTTTTGTGGCATTTATGAATGCCATTAGCTTCCTTAGGGAATCAGCTCTCACAGGCAGGTAGAGTGTGACCATAGTAAATTCCCTTTGCAAAATCAGCTAAGAGCCCAGAGGTAGAAACTACTTAACAGAACTATTCTTAAAATGAATCAGAACACGTAGGAAGCTTCTTGTGAATTAGGTTTTGCTTAGGAGTTTGCTAGGCTTGATAAGAAGGACAGAAGGAAGAGCTATAACTTAGAACTGAATGAGACTGGAGAAAATACAGGAAATACAGTGCTCTGCATTTGTAAAAGAAAAAAGTTTGAAGATTCTTATAAAACAGAATTTAATCACAGAGCAATGAGCCAGAAGGCAGAGAAAATTTAGTAAAAAAGGAAGCATGCAAGGCACTGCAAATGATGGAGACATCTCATTTTTTAAAAAGGCTGTAATGAGATTATTTTGATAAGGCAAGATTTAATTTGGCTTCTTAAAAATTCTTCTATGAGGACTGGGGCAATAGCTCAGTCACTAAAGTTTTGACCTTTTAAACACGAGGACCAAGTTTGGTCTTCAGAACTCATGTAATAAGAAAGCTAGGCTGTGTGGCGTCAAGCACTTGTCAATCCCAACACTAAAGAGCAGAGGCAAGATCTCTGTGGCTCCCTGGCCAGTCAACCTTGTCTCCTTGCTGCGTTGTACACCATGGAAAAGGTCCTGTCTCACAAAAGTTCAACAGCCTGTAAAGAATGACTACTGAAGTTGACCTCTGACCTCAACTGCACAGGCACAAGTGTGCCCATGTGTGCTCATGCGTGCACATGCACACACACACACACACACACACACACACACACATTGCACCGGTGTAACAAATAGATTCTTACGGTCTCTTTTCAAAACGAGGTGCACTTGCGTTGTTACTGGGGTGCGTTCATCAGAGTTGCGGGAGGGGCTGGGCCTGTCTCGCCCCCAGTGCTCGTCTCAAGACTCTGAGAGTTTGAGAGAAGTTCCAGATGATCTGATACATGACTGACCTCAGGATCAGAAAAGTGGGGTGGGGGTAACCTCAACCCCCAAACTGTTTATTGTACAAGGCTTTGTGTCCTAGGCCAATGAGATGTGGGGTTTGAGAGTGGTACAGTTCCAGTCAATAAGAAAAGAGAATACAAATTTTGTGGGGGTGGTAGAAGTTTTTAAAAATGAGTAGCTTGGTCCAAATCACCATACCGGCCATGTTTGCCCAGCCTGTCTGCCAGCATTTCCTTTCTGCAGAGCAGTGCATTAAAAACTACTTCATTTTCACTACTTGCTTGAATTTGAAATTGCCTTATTTCCAACACACACACACACACACACACACACACATACACACACACTAGCTATATGAAAATTACTAAAATCCTTTATCAAGAGCTAGAGACACAAGAACATAGTAGAATATATAAGTTGAGTAGACACAGACTATATTTTAATACCATCTTTGATGTGCCTAGAAGTTAAAAATAAAAATCAAATGGCTACAAGAATGTCGCCAGGCCTTTCTGGCTGGTCAGAGGTTATAGTCTATCATGACCTGACAGTTTTTTTCGAAAAGCTTGATGACATGGAACTCTGTCACCACTGGGGAAACTTCCTGCTCTCTACCTGCCCTTATATGGAGAGTGTCCCTGGGCCTGGAAAACTGACATTGTTTGAAAGCTGTCCCTAGGCTGGATGTCTGATTCATCTCTAGGGTGACCCTTTGCAGAGATTCCTGCTAGAAGCCTCCCCTGCTGTACATATGGTAACTTAGACTTGTACTGGGAACTCTGCTATAGGACCTGATGCCACATACAAAGCCTTATGATAGGAGCGTGCCTCTTAATGCAAATTGGGGTTTATCTCCAGGCTCCCCAATCTTATATATTCCCTATATTCTGGAAGAACGATGAGCTAATTCACTGAAGTCTCTTCCGGAGGGCTGTCTCCATCATGTTCACATAATGCCATGCAAGGATCTCTGTCATCACTTCTGTCCCTTTGTCTTTGCCGACTGATGACCAACTGACCACAAAGATAAAGGGGAACCCCACACAAGAATTAAAATTAAGCATCATGTTGACAACATGATGTAAAAACTATTAAGTTTTTGATTGATTCACCACCAGCTAGACCCTTGAAATGAAAGAAAAAGATAAGGAGGGCCATGAGACTATATTACCGGAGAACTTAATTGTCTAATAGCAAATCTTTTTAACGTAATTTGAAAAAAAAAGTGGCATTGAATATTGTCCAGACAAACACTGAGTTAAATTCACAAAGCAAAAGTAG
The DNA here is from genome assembly GCA_001685075.1 of Bramus lutescens. Classification (NCBI taxonomy): domain Eukaryota; kingdom Metazoa; phylum Chordata; class Mammalia; order Rodentia; family Cricetidae; genus Bramus; species Bramus lutescens. The sequence goes on from LOEQ01002565.1 coordinate 59,710, forward strand.
CTAGCAGTGATACTGTATGTTCTTTTGCACTTTTTTATTTTCACTTTTTTCTTTTCTTTTTGAGATTATAAAGTCATCATTTCTCTATTCCCTTTCCTCCATCCAAGCCCTCACATATAACCCCTTCCTTGCTCTCTTTTAAATTCATGACCTGTTTTTATAAATTGTTGTTCCATGAACATACATTATCNTGGGCATATATATATGTATTCCTAAATATAACATGCTCAGTATGTAGAATGTTACTGGTATGGATGTTTTCAGGGATGACCAATGGATACATCTACAAGACAACTCCTGTATTAAGGCTCAAGGAACATTGCAGAAGAGGGGACAGAAAGATAAGCCAAATGACCAGGAACTTTCCTGTGAGATTTTTGTCTCCTAGGAATGTCAGAAGCCATGCCCATAAAGTCTCACCATCAAGATTTCTAATCCATACCTGGCTGTGTCAATTCCAAGGGCTGTCATGGTTTGGAGACCACCTCTCCGGCCTATTTTGTTTGCTGCATCAAGTACCTCTTCTGTCGATGAATACTTATTGAGGTTGAACTCATGAGTTACGTTTTCTCCATATTGTACAATTCCAACCTGAAATACCAAGCCACGGTTGAGTCATGCATCCAGCAAATACCCTGTTCATTTTTCTTGAGTTTAAATAGGGCCAGACCTTTGAGCTTATCAGCTGAGTGTCAGAATTGATCACTACCTAAAGTCCTCTACCTTGATCGCAATAATCATGGATGTTTTGTGGCTATGAACAGTCCAAAGAAGAACAATAAAATTGCTGTACTTTCTATCTAATCAAAATTTTTACAGAATGATTCCAGTAGGCCTCCAGAGCACACTCTGCTGTTTTTAACATTCTTTTGTCTTATATTCTTACATAACTGTTTCATATTATAGTAACAAATTCTCATGTTTAGTAAATGAGGAAACAAAAACAGAATCTTTTTTAATGGAAACAGAATCTTAAAAACTAATTTTCTGGCTGGGGATATAACTCGGTGGTAAAGGACTTGTTTCACATGCATGAAGCTGTGGATTCAATCTTCAGCAGAAAAGGAAAAACAAACAAACAAACAAAACCAAACTCAAGCTTTACAATAAAGGGGTAGAAAGAAGTCTAGTCTCAGAAATGGTCAAAACTGTGCCCCTTCTTTAGTTAACATGAACTGCTAACGTCTAGTAATCAAAAGGAGACACTCACGCTACACTAGAGTAAATAGGCAAACAAATAAACCGACAATATTTTAAAAAAGAAAAGGAATCTGTTAATTATCCATTATTTAGTTGGTCATGAAGGATCTGGAGAATCTATAACTGTAAGATGAGGCATACGTTATAAGCCATGTGGACATGAACTCCGAATAGTTTATGTATAGGATAACCTTGTCCTCCATGAACACATTTTTCACCCCATTTCTTTACAATACATTCTAAGAATATGTGTTGTTCACTTGGATTTTTCTTCCTTATGGGAATAAAGGGTAGGATGTTGCCAACTAGTTACACAAAATACTGAAAACAAATGAGGACAAACCCATGACTCCAATTATTTCCTTGATTGTATTTAAATAGTTTTATTATCTTTTTTAGACTTAAATTTATTGTCCGTAATGACAATACAGATTTAGATTATCAATCCTGATGAATATTAACCTCATAAAGATAAACCCATAAATATTTTGATTTTTTCCATTATAAAGGTACAATATAGATTTAAATGAAATCTATATTGTATGAAAACTTTTGTTACTAAGATATTCATTATACCTAATCCTAAGAACCAAGCTTCATAAAGACTTATATGGAAATCAATTGTTCATGAATTTAAGACATCTCACAGAGCTTGTATCATTTTTATTCTAATGTTTTTAGTTAATTAAACAGGAATCTAAAAACTTGAAATTTTTACTCCCCCTCCTGCCATTATTTTAATAGTACTGAATATCCTCTCCTCTCATGTCTTTGACCTCCAGAGCTTTGAGACTCTTTCCCTCTGACTCATAGATGATGTCTCTGCTCAAGGATTTCCTGTCTTGGATTCTATCACCTGTAGGGGCAAGAGTCTCAATTCTAAGTGTTCTCCTCTCTGGCCATTAACATCAAGTCATTTGTCTATTCCATCTAAGCCGTCAGTCACTTGACCATATCAGAACCTCTTGACTGCCGATGTCTTTAGTAACCTAAAATTTAAGATTAGATTCCATGGTACAATGACTGTAATTATCTACTTGCAAAAATCTAGCTTATTTAACCTCTTTTCTCCTTCACCAAGTCACCTAGCTAACTTCCAACTCTAGCTAAATCCAGTGGTCTCCGTGTGTGATTCTGCGGTGCTGAGTGTTTCTACACAAAATTCACTCTGCTTGTAGATTGGCCTCCCATTAAAGTTATATCTATGAATCTCAAATGGGGCCTTGCATTTGAGCCCCACCTAACAGTCACACAACTTGCAACTAATGGATGTACTTTGTTCCCATTGGTTGATTTCAATCAGATTTTTGTTAAGAGCTGTTAATGCTCACAGGAAAAAGGTATTTATCTCAACTGGCTTGAGAAGAACTTGCACAAAAGGGACAGAAGTCATAGCAACCACACAAGGCTGCTGATGCCAGGGAAGTGTCAGGGCTCTGTTTTCATTCCATGCCTCATGCAGCTCAAAGAATCGGCTCTGAAGGTTGGATTGTCTAAACCAATTATCTTCACCCTATATACTAAAATTCAAAATCTTAGTGATGTTTTTTGAGTGAAAATGTCTCTTGTGGACTAAGATGCTTGAATACTTAGGTCCCAGTTGGAGGCATTGTTTGGGGGAGATTTAGGAACTGTGGCCTTGCTGGAGACATTATCGCTGGGGTGGACTTTGAGAGCTGATGACTTACATGTTCCTAGTTCACTCTCTGTGCTTCACACCTGTGGTTCAACTTCTGCTCCAGTTGCCACACCTGCTGCTTGCTGTCGTGCTTGGGCTTAGTCCCCTAGAACTGTAAACCAAATAACTGCTTCCTTCTCTAAGTTGTCTTGGTTGTGGTGTTTAATCACAGCAGTAGATTACACTCTATAGACTCTGTAAGTCAGAGATGAGTGTTACATATTTTATTCTGATCATCTATTATCAATCAAATCTGTCTATCTATCATATATCTATCATCCATATGTCTATGCTATCTACCCATCTATCTACAGTAATTATCTATCTATCTATCTATCTATCTATCTATCTATCTATCTATCTATC
>LOEQ01002565.1:75397-123237 GCA_001685075.1 Bramus lutescens
CACACACACACACACACCCTCCTTCTGAGACAGGTGTCTCTGTTTAGCCCTGGCTGTCTTGGAACTAGCTCTATAGACCAGGCTGGTCTCGACTCAGAGATCTGCCTCATGCTGCCTCCCAAGTACTGGGATTAAGGTGTGCCCCACCATGCCCGGCCTTCTAATTTATTTTTATCAATGATATGCATGTCACATTTAAGAATGTTCTCATCATGGGTTTGATACTGTTTTTATTCTGTACATCCCCCCAAAAGTTATTCTCCTCAAAAGGATTCACCCTTTAAATAAACCAGCCTGACAGCATTATCCACAAAGTTTAAACATGATTAACAAGATTATTTACACTAATAGCAATTTGAAAAACAGGAGCAAAGTTTGGTTATATACTGGCAAAGCAAATATTTGCCCAAGTTGGTAATGCTAGCAGATGACAAAACCAGGAGGCCTTCTGGTATGCTCTTGTGTATACATAGAGCTCACTCATTGCTCATGTTTTCCTAGGTGCAGAAACATTGCATAAAATGTGTACCTTGCACAGGGGCAAAGGAGTTCACAACTTGAAATGTAGGGCTGACATCAGAACAGATCCCAGTTGTATAATGCAGATGTCCACATCTGTAGGCGTACAAAGGCCCACATGCCTTCAAAAACACAAAAAACAAAACCCTTTAAGACTGAACATCGTGTAACAAGTTTCAAAGACATACATAACTACATTCCCGTTTTTATGAAATATATCACTCTTTTCTTTCTCACCAGAAATCCTCCGTTTGGGTTGGTGACTAAAGTTGATCCAAATGTCATATTTTCTTTTATTTCTGTGACATTGGGAATTGATGTGTTCGCTACAAAACAGAGCAGAATTTCATGAGTGTGAAAATATAACATCATATGAAGTGATGTGTCTCCTCATTAAAACATTCTATTTGCCTTGCTCATCTCAGACCACATTCTTGCTCTGGTTCAGCTGAGAAGACTTCCCGGTGCTGGGGAATATAATGAACAAGTTAAGGCTGAAGAGCTGGCTGGTGGCCCAGAGACGCTGTCTCTATCACTGTTTCAAACAGTTTGGCTGGACTTCGAAAGAATGCAGAAGGAGCAGGGCAAGGAGAACGCGGGATTGGTTTTCACACGTTTTCGCTAATTGAAACAAATGCATTAGTGAGAGTTTCATAAGGGTACAGAGATAATTCATGTTCTGTGTTATAAACAACCAATGGCAAAATTCCTGGGAGGAAAACTAAATATGCATAGAACAGAAAAATCCAACAAAATGTCTTTATTGTGACTTTCCATATCATAGGGACGTCATGAGAGTTGCAAAGAAGCTGGATCAAGAATAGAAAAGTGTTCCGGAATTCTGGATAAAGAAAATATGGTGAAGGGACTTCATTGGATCTTCCAAAGAGGAATGCTGGGCCCCACAGCATTCCAACCTGACAAAACTTACAAGAAGCGCTGCTTAAACATTCACGGTAAAAAAAAAAAAAAAATAAGAATACACATGAAAAATGAAGGCTTTTAAATTCTCTTTGGAGAGAAATGCATAAGTATTTGAAAGCGGCATGATTCAAGCTTAAGAAAGACTCTTAGCATGGCTCACGTCTGCACACATTCTCGCCTACAGGCTCACAGTCAACGGGGAAACAGGTTCCTAGTTGGTCTCACTTCCTGTTCTGAGAACCAGGTTTTGTTCAAGCGTTAGGTCTGTCTTCCTTTGAAAGCATCCTCTTTTCCTTTCTAATTTTCTTCTACTGAAAATAGATTTTTCATACAATACATTCTGATTGCGGTTTCGCCTCGCCCAACTCCTCCCAGGTCCTCCCCCCTTCCCCTTCCATCCACACCTTTTCTTTCTCTCTCTGGAAAACAAACAGGCATCTAAAGAATGATAATAAAATTAGATAAGGCCAGATAAAACAAAACAAACAAAATGAAATAGGACAAAACAAACAGAGGGGAAAGAGCCAAAAGAAAAGCACAAGAAACACACAGACACAGAGACACACATTCTCACACACATGGAAATCACATAAAGACACAAAACCAGAAAAGCAATATTTACCCAAAGGCCCTGTGATGTTAAAAAAAANNNAAAACACACACACAAAAGCCCTGACAAAGCATTATGAGTCAAAGGACCTGCAAATGAAAGCACCTCGGGTTAGGCTACTACATACATTGGTATCGAATGACCTGCATTTGAGACTTTAAATGAGGGTTGTCTAGGATCCGTATTGCTGGGACAATTAGAGACTATTGAAATGTTTCTTAGTGTTAAAATTTCCAGGCTAATTTAAAAGCTATTCTAGTTTTCAGGAATGAAGATAACTCCTAGAAAAGGGGGAAAGAAGCAGGAGCCAGCCATCTGAAGGCATTGCGAAGTGACCTCAAGTCGGCAGGTGCTACAGAAGACTCCACACATGGCAAAGTAGAGACTGAGGCTGGGCTCCTTGGTTCTGTGCTTCATTCTGTTTTCATTTTTCTTTTCTCCTTAAAGAAAGACTCTATTAGGTACTAAAACTCAAACAGGAGTCCCAGGCTTACTGTCTTGATGAAAAAGAGAAATTCAGGGTCAATTTACCAGAATGAGCAGGGAGTATCTTGGAAAGGAGTCATAAGAGGCCAATTTTATGTTTATGTATTCTGTCTATGCATCTGGATTGTCTGGATAGGTAATGTGGACAGCAGAGTCTACACAGCCTAGTGGAAATAAAACAAACCCAACAGAACTCTAAGAATTTTTAGCGGAAATATCTGGGAGTGCACTCTGCCAAGTATATTGCCTGTTAATGTTTTAAAAAACTAATACAGCTCAAAAGAACATAAAAGACTGAATTTCTGTACTTATAATTAAAAATATAGTTCAGTTTGTGTTGCAAAAGTATGAACAACTAAAGAGAAGCCAAAAACTATAATCCAGTGTCAAGGAAAGGTAGCAAGCCGAAACGTGACATTGAAGACATACGTGATGCTGCCCTTGTCAGGCAGGGGGGTTCAAACACCTAGGCTGTACTCGTGCATGCACAGGAAAAACAGTCACAGTGAACAAAGAAATTAGAAATTGAAAGCCAGCGATCTGAGAAACATGCATTATCTATAGTGAGCTTGTGGGGATATAGATAATTTCATCATTTTAGTATTGTACAGATACTGAAAGAATTCTAAATCCTCTCTAACTTTTGGAGCAATTTTCTAGTCATACTACAATCAAAGTGATATTTTATCAAAACAAAGCTATTTTGATATAGCTATATCTCATTTTTTAAAAAATCTACTAATAAATTGAATAATGTAATTTCTCTCTTTCATTTTCCCTCAAAGTCTCAGATACTAAGTTGCTTTTTGTGGGAAGACTGTGATAGAATTTGGCAAACCTCTTGTTTTCAAATCTTGAACAATGGCAAGAACAAAGGTACAAAAGAAATAAGCAATTCAGACTCGATGACTTGTTTCCCATTGCGGTACAGAAACCAAGTGAGGGCAGAGGGATCCATGGCATTATTGTTTGTGAATTCCATACAGCAACTGTGGAATGATTTATTACTTTTAATATTGATAAATTATGTTATAATATCAAAATAATATTTTGTGCCACTTGAAAGTTTATTTTCTTCAGTGAAAATATGGGCACAAGTTAGGATGGACTATTTGATTTAACATACCTGGTAAATCCAACTTCATGCAAGGCATTGATCTTTCTCTCCCAACTGGGCACTTATAGACATCTCCGGTTCTTGCTTTGGGTTGACCAACTAGAGGAGAACCAATAAGAACCCTGGAAGTTGAATAAAACAATTAAAAAAATTTAAGCATAATGAGACATTTGTTTTAATTATTTTATGGTAAATTCTGAGACAGTTGACAGTTATCCCCATAAACATCACATGATCATGGTGACCCTGTTAGTAATTTAATGTCACCGAAAACAAGCATAGTATCACCATCAAGTTTCAGATTTCTAATGTTGCTCTAAACCTTAGCAGTCAGTGTGGTTAGCATGAGGAAAAATAAAGAAGAAATGCCAGGAAGAAAGGGTGTAGATAAAATGAAATCTACACAGACTGCATTAAGTACAGCCATTAGAAATCAGTAACGGTCCCTCAGAAAGTTAAGGTGGGGCTAGAGAGATGGATTAGTACTTCACAGTGCTTGCTGCTCTTGCAGAGGATCTAAGATTGATGTCCAGCACCCACACAGTGGCTCCCAAATATCTGTGGATTTAGTTCAAAGGGATCTGATGCCCTTTTCTTATCTCTTGAGGACTACATACACATAGTATAGAGACAAACACACAAGTAAACCACCCATACACGTAAAATAAATATTTTAAGCATTAAAAAAGAAGTACATATCAAAAAAAAACCCTAAAAGGTGCATTACATTCTGATACAGCTGTACCACTCTGGGATATATAGTTGAAGGATCTTAAGCCAGCATGTACAGAGATACTTACACACTCATGTTTATTGCTACACTATTTACAATAGCCAGGATATGACACTGGTCTTGATGTTCATCAGATGGACAGATTAAAAATATATAGTACACACACACACACACACACACACACACACATAAACATACACACATACATGCACACATACACACAGGCACACATACACACACACACATACATGCACATGCACATACACAGACATGCACATACACGCACAAACATACGCACACATAATGGAGGTTTCTTCAGCTGTAAAGGAGAATTAAATTATTATTTATTTTGCTGAAAAATGGAGCTAAATATCATCGTGTGAATCAAAATAAGCCAAATTCAGAAAGACAGGCATTTACTGTTTTCTCTTGAATGTGGAAAGGAGATTAATATATCTCTATATTTATATAGTTTTGATAAACGACATGAAAGTAAAGTAGAGGCAGAACCATGTAGATGGAGCAAAATTGTTAAAAAGTGGGAGGGTAATGGGGAGAAAGACAAATATTAGGTTCTCTCTGCTATGCAGAATCTGGAGCTAAAAGAAGTACATGTGATAGAAAGTGGCAGGGACTTGTTTGGGAGCAATGGAATCGCAGGATGGGAGGAGGAGGGGTAAAAAGAGGGAAACCATATGAATGATGTTAAATGACAGATATGTATAAGCAGGGTACCATGGATCACTATTCTCTATGCTAACGAAGCATAATTTACATAATTAAAAAGATACATATGAGAGGTCATAGATTTTGCTTTATTGTTTTATCTACCAGCACCATATTTATTTCAGGTAAGCCTGCTACCGTGTTGCTTTATGAAAGCGCAAGTATAAATGATTTTTTTCCCCATGAGAAACTGCCAATTTCAGGGAAAGCAGGAAGCATAAATTTGAGATCATTTTGGGATTTAAAATAAGAAAGTCTTAGATTATAGGCACTTTGGAAATCAGGATAGTTGTAAGACCCAGGATAAAATCTTGTGTCTTTTTAGACACTGATAATGAAAATAGAGTTATGTTTCAGCTCCTCCCTGCTTCAGGCAGCATTCAGATCTGTGCCATTCACTTAAATAGTCTCCCAGAATATCTTCAGGAAAAGATACTTTAATATGCACGATTATGAAGGCCCTTGGGTGGATCCCCAACTGATGCTGCCCTTAAGGGCAAACAGCTACATTCAGTCTCTAGGACACTATCATATACTGTAAAATGCTGAACTTCAAGACTCTCTAGGACTAAGTTCTTACAAGCTCAGAGACGACACAAAACACACTAAAGTATTTAAAAACCATATCTATATATAGTTGGGAGTATAAATATGTCTCAATATTCTAGAATAATAAATATAAATTAACTAAAGCTTAATAGGAACTTAAGTAAATAACTTTACCAAGCTGCCTGTTACTGTCTCCATTCGTACAGGATGTGGGAAGCCTGATTTCATGGGAGTTCATGTGAAAAGTCATGGAGGATTTGGTTGACAGCACAAAAGCATGGGCCCACAGGGATTTCAGTGCCAAATATGCTAATGTGACCTTAGGCTCGATTGCTGAAAATAGACGGTCTGGTCAAGGAACGCGATAGCCCCTCTGTGTTCTGCCCTGGTCGTGTCTGGAATCCTCACTCTAAGTGGAACATAGGCACAATGGAATGCATTTAGGGGGCTGTGACTCAGATGGGGAAGAGTCGGGCAATTCTCTCAGGGGAGAGACGCTCTAGAAAAAAATGGGACATTTAGTAAGAAGGAAAATGCCCAGAGAAGGACTAAAAGGTTAGAGGGTGGTACAAATGGCTCGAGCAAACACTTCCATAATTTTAAGTACTTGTAAGTTTGTCATACTAACAAAAGATGAGAATCACTTTCTATAAATTCTTTGTAAGAGCTTGTATTAATATAAAGAAAGTTATAAATTATAAATATCAAGCTATTAAGCAAAATTCTTTAAATATATAGTATGATGTACTGACTGAACAATCTGGTGTACAGAAAGAACCACAAGAGCATTTCTTTTAGGCTACAGTTCTTCTAGGAAACCATTATTCAAAATGCTTTAAGAAGAAAAAAAGCTTAATACACAAAGGCAATACTAAGGGAAAATGAAGAAATAAGGATTACAGCAAAAGTAATAGATTATTGTAGGCACAGTCTGTAAAACCTTGTTTTACAGACATTAATGAGTATATACAATAGGATGGAAATTTGTCTTTGACCTAATTCAAAGGGAAACCCTAGCTAATTTAAGTGAAAAACTGGTCTAATTTAAAGGAGATGAAGCCAAATTGCTGAACTCATTATGATAGCACTGATAACAGCCAACAATTATTGAGTTTATGCCATGTGCCAGACACTGTCCTAAGTGCCTTCCATACCCCAAATAATCAAATTCTCTCTGTAGAAGACAGAATGTGCCTTAGTGATAGGCTTTGTGCGTTCAAACTGTGACTGCAGTGTTTACTAGCTTTCTGATTTAAGATAAGTCAGTTACCCTGTTTGAGTCTTAATTTCTTCATGGCCAAAATGACGGCAGATCCTTATCTCACACGATCATCATCGCAAAGGTAAAGAGAGCTGAGATGCAAAAGGGTTAGAACAGCATCAGCTCATTACGGGTTCTTCCCAAACATCAGATATTCCTGTTGATGTCTCTTTATTTCAGACTATTAACAATTGAGTTCTGTGTAACACATTGATCTAAAAGAGGGTGTGGAAAAGCACAACTCATTATACCAAAGATATTAAGATTAGTTTCTTTTACAGTATTTTGTTTTATGCAAAATGGCTACATAGATTGATGGTTAAAAACAGGTTAGAGAAATTAGTGTACCCTTATTGAAACTATTTAAAAATGAGGCTAGATAAGTTAATGCTTATTAAAAATGGGGCTGGAGAGATGGCTCAGTGATTGCAAGCACTTGCTGTCCTTCCAGACAGTTAAAATGTCCATAACACACATCTGGTGGTTGTCAACTGCCAGGAACTCAAGCTCTTGAAGATTCCACTCCCTGCTCTGTCCTCTGCAGGCAGTGGCACACACTGACGTACACTCATGTGCATCATTAAAAGAAAAGAGGAGTCTAACTAGGTATGGGGGGTGTCCTGGTACGTGGGACTTATCAGTAGGAAGAATGAGAAATCATAAGTTCAAGGCCATTTCCAGGCACACAGTGAGTTTGAAATCTCCTTGAGCTATACACAACACAACTGAAAAAAAAGGCATCTCATATTCAAGCTAGGCCCTGAGATGAGGATAGAAAAGGGATAAAAGTCAATATTTTCAAGTATCTTAAAATAAAGCATGAAGACAATTGTGTGCATTGCAGCAGTGAATGAATCTAAATGGTGCAAACTCAGCCAAGTCATTGGAAGAAAACACTGCTCTGTCAACAAGGGCAAGAAGGTTACTGGAGGTGGATAGAAGTTGTGTCTGGAAAGTTAAAGGTGAGGTTCAAATCATGAATGTTAATATGGTCCACCATAAAAACTTTGTAGATTTAAATACCACCAAACTCGTATGTGTGTATGTATGTATGTATGCATACATGCTTGCATTCATCCATCCATTCATTCATTTTTAAGGCAGGATCTTGCTAGGTAGCCCAGGCTGGCCTTCAATTTGTGATCCTTCTGCCTCCACCTCCCAGGCTCTGGCCAAAAGGTTTGTGTCACCACACTTAACTTCCACTTACAGAGAGGCATCATGGGAAACACATTTGCCTACGTTGCTGTGGATAAATTGAAGGGAAGCTACATTAGAGGGACAAGGCCAAAATTCATATGAGACCTAAATTAAGGAAATATAGAAGAAAGGAAAATCAATCTTATAAATAAATATTTAGGCTATAGGCTGCTTCGTCTGGGTTCCTCCCGACAGAGAGCTAAGACAAACAAAAACAAACAAATAAACAGAAAGCCATGGTTCAGAGAGACTCTTAGGACATTTCTAAGCATGCACAAGTGTGGAGTTAAAAAATGGAGGAGATGAAGAGAGTAATTATGGATATGGAAATAAAGAAATAATGGGTTACTTCCACAGGTAATAAACATAGTGTGAGTCTGGCTGTAGCCTACAGGTAAATATTACCTTTTTGAAACAGTGCAGTGTAAGAGAGGACTGAAAGCTGGCTTGTATGTGAAAGAAGAAAATCAGACAGGAGTCACCAGAGATAGACGGGGAGAATGTGGAACCAGTGGTGTCCAGAGTGACAGGGAACAATGGAAGCTGCGAGTTGGCCTGTTGTCCTCTGCTAGGCCAGAATGGCCTTCTTCATTGTCTAACTGCCTTCGGTTTCCAAACAGTGACATATGCTGTGTGTAAGACCTAGCCTTAGAGCACAGTGTCATTTCTACTATATTCATTCAAAACAAACCCCAAATTCATCAGGCACCAACAGATTATCACCTTGAATAAAATGCCAATCACAAAGAAATGCACAACTCCAACTGTCTGCAAACCTCTCTTTCTTGGGCTACCTAGAGCTCTAAATTGTAGCCTTCCTTGTTTTTCAGACAAGCCTGTTCCTTTCTGCGCTTCCCATACAGTCCGGGACTCTAGTGCCGCTCCTGTGACATCAGCTTTTCTGCATTCTTTCTGACAATCCTTAAACAGAAAGAGACGGACTCCATAATTCATTTCATTTGCTTTAAATACCTGAGGCTTTGTTTAAAAAGGTAAGTTCAAATTTATTAGCATAGCCTCATCTTCTTGATTTTTAGCCAAGCTACTGGAAATAAAGGGGCTGTAAGCTCAGAGTTTCCACTCTCATCTGATGCTCTGGACCCCTTTCCTTCTCTGATGTCTGTGGCACCACTGGCTTTCTGATGCATTCACACAGGAGTTAAGCCATCTTGCTCCATCTGCATTTGGTTAAGGTGCTAACTGACTTAAGTCAAATGAACGAACCCAAGGGGCAGAAGAATATCATAAACCACAAAAACTTGAGGATTATAAAATCAATGATTCTTGAAGTCAGGAAGTAGTTGGGTGATTCATTATCCAGCAACAATAAATGAAAACAGCAAAGACATTTCCTGTTCCTCTGGCTTTTACAACCTTTCTTTCCCCGTTCCAGAGTGCTCCCTAGGCCTTTGGTGCAGGAGTTGTGCTGTCCATGTGTCACTTGGGACTGGGCTTCTGAACTCGGCATTTTGACCAGTTGTGGTTCACTGTACTTGTCTCTGATACAAAGAGAAGTTTCCTTAATACAACCTGGGAACTACATCTGTGGTAAGAGCTCAGAGGAACAGGAAATTTGCTGTGAAACTGTGTCTCCTAGAAATGTCAGAGAAGCTACATCTGTGAAGTCTCACCAACATGGCTGATTAAACATGACATGAACAAAGGCAACAACAGCGACATGTACACGTGGAAAGGGAAAGCTCACGGGCCTCAAAAAGAACTATAGGCAACTGGAATGCTGAGAGCAGGAGAAATAGGCTTCCCCAGAGAAGTGTACTTCAAATGATTATTTAATACCAAATAGTCATCCCTGGAAGGGAAAAATTATATGTGTGTGTAAATATATATAACTATATAATATATGATATAGTTATATACATATAACTATGTAATAAGCATATGTATGTTTATGATCTATGTATATTACATAGTAATATGCAGCATTATATGGACTGAACAGTTATATTTACATAGTTACATATGATCAAAGAAAGAAAGTAGCCAGTATAGTGGTTCACAGCTTTCCCAGTACTTAGGAAGCAGAGGCAGGAAGGTCATTGTGAGTTTGAGGAAGCCTGGTCTACCCAGTTGAGTTCCAGAACAGCCAGAGCTACATCAGTGGTGTGGGATTCCCCTTTGTATGCTGTGATTACCATTAATGAATAAAGACAACTGGCTTGGCCTGATAGGGCGGAACACAGCTAGGCAGGGAAAACTAAACTGAATGCTGGGAGGAAGGAGGCAGAGTCAGCAAGAAGCCATGTAGCCCTATGGGAGCAGGATGGAACTTTACATGGTAAGTCACAGCCATATGGCAATATGCAGATTAATGAAGACGAGTTAAATTAAGATGTAAGAGTTAGCCAATAAGAAGATAGAGCTAATGGGCCAAGCAGTGATTTAAATAATATGGCTTCTGTGTGATTATTTCGGGTCTGAATTGCCAAGCTCATGGGAACCAACTAGCAGCCTCCTTCCAACACATAGTGAGACCCTTTCTTAAACAACAATAAAAAGACAAAAAAACAAAGATACAAATTTGAAAGAAAACAATGTGAAGTTGATACATGGGAAGGATAGGAGGGAGGGGAAAGTAGGGGAAAATGATGTTATTATATTATAATCTCAAACATTAAAAATTATATAATAAAAACAGGAAGGAAATGTAAATTTTGGCTTCTCTCTCTCTCTCTCTCTCGCCATATGGAAAATAGCTATATTCATTTAGTAATAATTAAATGAGAGATAGAGAGATAGCAGGGTAGTGCACTTGTAGAGTGACTTAAAGTGATAATACCCTCTCAGGTATAGCTGACCAGACATATTCTGAGTACATTTCTATTGTGAATGAGCAATACAATTCCAAAGTCCCTTCTTACCCCCAAATTCCATCTTTTCAATGGAGCAGATCACAGTTTGTATAAAAGAACCAACTTGATGGGAAATATATGATTAGCTTAGGAAAGCTGGCATAATGAATGACAATGGAATCCTGAAAAGCATGTGATTAGCAAAGACATTGTGAATGACAGGAGAAAGGGAAACCTCTAGAGGTAGCGCACAGCCCAGGGAATGGGCACTGGCAGGAGAATGGAGACTGAAAGGACATGATGGGAGGTCTGGGTGGTGAGGACCCAGCAAGATTCGACTTCCAGTCCATCGCACATAGGAAGAAGTGGAATCTGAACTGGTGCAGCAGTCATAGCCAAGGCCTGCTACGGAGTCCGGGAAAAATGAAGCTCAAGCTGTGTGAATACAGGAAGTGGTGGAACCCAGTAGCTGAAGATTGAGACAGGAAGTTTGGTGTTGGCGACAATGGTAGAGAAGGCAGTAGCAGGATACAGCAGGTAAAATGGTCATTTCCTTTCCTGGGGGCTGTCTCCTCGGGCAGCCGCATGCTCTTCCTGAATCACACATACCTTACCACTCTAAGCCTAAGTCAGCCTCGTTTTTCCCCAGGCTACATAAAAATAACAAAATCTAAGGAAAGTATCATCAGTGAGTGTGGAATTCCAGCGATCCCATGCCTCAATCCCGTTATTATTTTTTTTTTTTGGTCTGGCAATACAGACCACATTCTGTCATAAAGTCTAACTTTCCTCTTTCTAAAATTATTTATTTGTTCTGTGTGCCTCCTTCTCTAGCAGAACCTCAGTACCCCAGTATCAGTAAATTTTTTGTTCATTTATATATCCTTAGTGCAGATGACAATTTTAGATATATATAAAAAGGGAATTTACTACTATACCCATAGATCATTGTCTGGCCCAGTGGTCATCAGAGAGGCCCATCCAGCAACTGATGGAAACAGCAGATGAAGAGATTCACAGTCAAACATTAGGCAGTCCTCGGAATCCTGTTCGTGTGTGTGGGAGGGTGAAGGAGCGGAGATTCCCAGAGGTCAAGGCACCACAAGGAAACCCACAGAATCAGCTAACCTGGGCTCATAGGGGCTCACAGAGACTGAACCGCCAACCAGTGAACTTGCATGGGACTAACCTAGACCCTCTACGTATGTGTTACAGTTGTATAGCTCAGTCTTCTTGTGGGACTCCTACAGAGGGAGCAGGGGCTGTCTCTGACTCTGTTACCTGCTTCTGGTACCCTTTTGTCCTACTGGTTTGCATTGTCCAGTGTTATTAGGAGAGGGGTGCCTAGTCTTGCTTTAACTTGCTGTGCCATGGCTGGCTGATAAACAGGGAGGGCCTGCACTTTTCTGAAGAGAAAGGAGAAGGAGTGGGTGGGGAGGGAGGGAGAGGACAGCATGGGGAAGAGACTGGGAAGAGAGGGGTAGGGAGGGGAAACTGTGGGTTAGAAAAAAAATCACAAAAAGTACGAAAATGGAATTTAAGTGAGAATAATAAAAGGGACTGTGCTCTTCACTATCAAAAATTTTGAGTCAAGTTGACTTATTACACTTTTACTTCTATTAATGTTTGTTGTTTTTGTCTCTGATTTGAGACATGTTCTCCTTCTGAAGCCCTGGCTATTCTGGAATTGCTATGTAGACCAGGCTGGCCTTAAACTCACAGAGATCATCAGCTCTCTGCCTCCTGAGGGCTGGGATTAAAGGGACACTTCACCATGTTCAGCCTAAATTTTGGTTTTATATATAACCTTTGAAATATCTTGCCTGTAGGTGAAGAGAAAAAAAATATTTTGGATGTAACATTACCATTCTCCAGAGAAACACCTAGTGAATTCAAGAATCTTTAAAGCTAAAACAAGATTTCTTTTCTCTATGTAAAAGTTCCAGTCATAATAAAAGCTTAGTGAGTTGAGATAAAATGTGCTATTCATACTTGTCATTTTTATTATTGTGACCACTGCTCTATTACTTCGAGGAGTGGGTGGTGTCTGATGTCATTCTACAGGAGAAATCTATGGAGAGGGTTTTTCCAGAGTTACAGTATTCCAGAACACCCCTTTAAACCTAGCTCTTCACTGATGTCTGATAGAGCCAACTAAAGTCACTCTCAGACTGTCACAGCTCCTGTCCCAGCCAATTTTGTTTTTTTTTCTTTCATTTATAAACAGAGTAACTGTTCAGTGACCTCAAAAATGAAACTTGAACAGTGACCCTATTAATTATACTGATTTTTATAAGAAAAAAAGGCAGAATGCTATAAATAAAATGAGCCAAAAAAGACAATTTTGGCAAGAGCACATGTAATTTTTGAAAGGCATCACAAACAATGTAAAGTGAATACTGTGTTAAACTCTACAAGAGAAGAACTTGAAGATGTCTTCTCCCTCTGAGCTTGAATAAGTTTTATCCAAAAGATACACATACTGGACAGAGCCCATCAGCCACACAAGTCATAGTACCCTTTCTGAGCACAGTCTAGGGTCCTAGGGAGGGGAATCAAAGAACAGCAGAGTTTTGATACACTTTGAGCTGAGGATTGGGTTTGGGGGAATCTATCTGTCTTCATCCTGACATCTGCTGCGGAAGAGCATGTCCAGTGAAGTCATTGATGCCTCCAGGGTAGCCTGGACAGTCGTTAGAAAGTCCAGTGTGGAAGAAATAAAGGAGCAAGACAGAATAGTGGAAAGCCCCAAACCGCATCTTGCATTTTCCTGAAAGCTTGTGCTGGGCCGTGTATTATTTACCAGCTTTTCTTAAGACTGAAGGTATTAGGCCAAGCATGCTCTTCTAGATTCTTCCAAAGGGCTTTGCAGTCCCTTGGATGCTGCAACTCATGCTAGCTCTGATGAGCAACACCGATCTTAATCAGAGGTATGATGTGTTCTGTTACTGAGAAAACATGTGGTTTCTCGGCAAGAGTCATAAAGTAAATTTACACTTGACAGTAAACTTCTGAGAGGTAAAGGGGACATAAAGCTGCTTTAATATTGTTTTGATTCATCCCAGAGAATTTAAGCAATGTTTTTCAAACACAGGGGACACACATATAGGGACCCAAGAAGAAATACTTCCTTCTTTAGACATGGTATAGAGGTAAGATGAGTTAGAATGGGTTGTGTGTGTGGTGTGTGTGTGTGTGTGTGTGTGTGTGTGTGTGTTTAACCTAAACTGGACAAGTTTCTAAAATACGGGCAGTAAATACTTATGAAGATGTTCACCCTGAAGAAAATTAAACCAACAGAATCCATGAAGAACAGGGACTGGAGAATTCATGGGATGAAACCCTTATACTAGGGAATGAGATCTTAAAGTCCTACCTCAACTCGATATGCCATGCTTTGGTGACACCCATGGGAGGCCCGCCCCTTTCTGAACAGAAACAGAGGAGGAGTGGATGGTGGGGGCAGAGGAGAGGTTGGGGAAGGGATGGGAGGAGAGAAGACGGCAAACTTGAGTCAGGTTATGAAATAAATTTTAAAAATTAATTAAAAAATGTGAGAGCCTAAAGAGGTCAGATGGTTCCAAAATGGTAGGGAAAATACTAATAAAGGATTTCAGATGCCAATATTCCCTAAAATCAGGGAGTCAGTTCTATGTGGGGGAAGAAACTTACAGTTTCCTCTCATGTGAAGGATTAAACAAAATAATATAACAAAATTGAAAAGAAATTTTATAAAATAGTTTGTCAGTATTTGTCTGCCATTTAAGTAATGTTTTAACTCTTCAAAGGTTGATGCTTACTACAGTTTCCTTTAAATTGATGTATCTATTAGTGATAGGTAAAACTGACATTTGGATGTGTTTTCTGCATACTCAAAAAGAAGACTGTATAACTAGTCCACTTACTGTTCCCCCCCATGGGCTGAGCATAAATGCTTGTCTGCTGTTTAAAAGGATGACTGTGCTTAACCCTCAACAGAGCACAGGAGTGTAGGGAGTACAGGAACAGGAAAACTGGGCAGAGGATGGGAAACTTCATAACAATCTTGCTTAATGTCTCATAAATGGTAATGTACACCTAGAATGCAATATTAACACTTGGAAAATTTGAGAATTCAAATTATTAGTTTTGGTAGTCTTTAGGGGATTGCTATCAAACTTTAAAAGTCTAAAAGAGAAATCAAAATACACATTTTCTTTTCTGAAATAATAATTGTGGGCTGGCACATCACTGTTCTCCTATTTGATACAAGTCTCTTTTGCTATGAAAATAATGGGCTCTTAAGATTAAGAAACAGAGAGAAGTCTTAACTAACTCATAAAGTTTTTGACACCAGTTAGGTAGGATGAAAAGCAAATGGTCTCTCCTATTCATTTTGCGAAGTGGTTAAAAATTAAATATAATATAAATTTGGTTCTAAAATGGACTTAACCAAAGGTTCACAATATTAAAAGTGTGTCAGCAATTCAGCATAGTTTATGGTCATACTTAGACAATACTTTGCATATCACTCAAATACCAAAAAAAATCTAAGCCCCCAGTAACTAAAGTAATAGTAACTGTCTCTGGGCATCCCATCTCCTATTGTGTCCTTCTTCATGAATTTCAGTCAAGTATCCAAGTAACTCTAGAATAGCAACAATCCAGGAATGCTTGTCAAAGTAACATAGTGACTGAATACATACAGAAATACGAAACTTTCTTGAGGTCCGTCTAGTAATGAAACAGCAGAAATAAGTAACCACTTCCTCTAAAGTTCCAAGGAATGCTGTTCTTTAACTTCATGTCAGCTTCCATCACCAACCCACTAGAATACGTCTTCTAGCACAAATGAGTCATTCAGTTAATGTTCCATTCATAAAACTTGCTGCAAATATTTTCCGTGTGTGTGTGTGTGTGTGTGTGTGTGTGTGTGTGTGTGTGTGAAAGAACTGGGCAACAACAGAGCCCGTTTTCTTACCATTTTCCTTCTTCATTTTCGTATTGTTGAACGGTGTATCCAAACATGTCCTCCACTGGGCCACTGAAACTCATTGAATTTTTCACATCAACGTTGAAGGAAGTGCAGAAGCCTAGAATAACTGAGAGGGGAAAGAAAGTCCAGTTACACAAGGCTAAGCGGGAAAGCATCACATTTGGGATCCTGGAAGGCATTCTTAGGGGGACCGCAGAAAGCTGTGCTCTTATGAAAAAGGACAATTGAAACCCAAGAAAATGAAAACTCAAGGAGGGTTCTGGTGGGATGTTATATTGAGCACCTAAAGGATAGGTTTTTTTAATGTTTGGAAATTAAAATTTATATCATTTCCAGTAGCAAAATTTCAGGATTCAGTGGGAATGAGAAAAATTAAAAATGACTAAAGAGTTAGTTCGAAGATATATTCCCAGAAGCGATCCCTCCAGTACAATGTGAGCAACAGTGACTTTAAACAGCTCTTTGCCCGTTGCAAATTCTGAAGATGCAGGCAGTTGCATTTAAGCCTCCCCAGCCAGACCTTTCTCCTGTCTGTTTCTGAAAGGAAACTGCCTTTTCCTTTGCATCTGGGTGATCTTCAGAGGACTATTTCCCCTCAGGGATGGCTTCCTAGGCAGACCTGAGATAATTTCTCTGTCTCCTCAAGAAATGAGCAGTTGATGGAAGTTTCTACTTATGCAAAAAAGCCTCCTTGCAACTGTGTTGACTGTGGCAAACTCACAAACGTTTTGGATTAAATGAGATAATATTCTCAGTAGTCCATGCCCGGTACACATTATATATACAATGAGAGTTTATCTCTTTAATTTCTCTGTGATCCAGATATAAGAAAAGTTTTTAAGAAGTGTGACCACATACAGAGGTTCTGAAATCACAAGTTTAGATGGAGGATACTAAATACTTCATTTGGTCCTAGTTTGGAAGAACAGACTTGCAAGTTTCAATATCCCTGTCCTGAATAAAACCAACAACTCTTATCAAAGAACATTATCTTATACAATAATAGCACATTCTAAGGCATGTTCAGAGGTGATTAACATTCAATTCTCAAAACTAGATTCAATCACCCAGATTCTGGAAACTTCTCTATTCTAAAGATGGAGGACAGGTAACATATCAAATCTCTTAGCTCTTATCCACTCTAAACTTCTTCCATAAATACACTCTAAATCCAGGTTGCTCTGACCCATAACCTTCAAATTACATTAATAATAGTAAGTGTTTATTTGATACACAGGAATCTAAGTTAATTTAGAGAAAACATTTTGAGAGGAAATCAACCATTCTTTCCATTTGTAGATTCATCTATACAGCCTCTCTTTATCTTCTAAAATTCTTTGATTTTAAGAAATTTCCTACCAATATAACTATTAAATACTATTTATATTATTATCTATTTGAGATGTTCCCCCTGGACTAGGAAAGTCTTAAAGCTGAGGACAGTTTTACGCCTCCTTTTATCCTTCATAAAAATCTGGTGCGGTTCCTCTCACACAGATGGGCAATAACATGTTTATAGTCTGAGAGAAAATGTTTTGCAGAGGGAAGGGTGCCAGCTGTGGCTGGAGATGCACTGGCAGCTGTTCCATCCTAGCAAAGCAAGACTTGTTAACGTTCTAAGGTAAGGGGTAGATGGGACTTGGCAGTGAGAAGAAAAATTCTACCCAGGATTTGGAAGCGTAGTAAGAGACATGGGACAAATATGGTCGCAAGATCACAAAGCGATCTTCCTGGCTGGCATGAAGGAAGTAGACAAAAAGTAGACAGCCAGGATACATCCTTTTATGTACATTTCCTCTTCATTCCTCAAGGGAGATGGAGCACAGCTGGCCACCATCCCCACATCCTCTTTTAGATATTGGGAGGTCATTTTACACAGTGCTCACCCTCTGCTCCAAGCTTTGAGTACATGCGCTTACCCTTTCTTCTATGGTTTTGATGTTTTGAACAATTTCAACAGACTACTTTTTTTTGCATGAGACATACACAGAATATTGCCTCTGCAGTGTGGTTTCTCAGCCATGGCACTAAAGGCAATTTTGACATGAGGACTCAGGCCAAAAGGTGCCTAGCAATGTCTATGGCCCACTGCACATGACACTAGTGGCCTTCTGTGAGTTTTCATAATCAGCATTATCTCTAGATACTGCCAAAATCCCGTGGAATCAATGTTATCCATAACTGAAAACAACTGTTGAAGAGATACAAGGATCCAAAAACTCCTACCAAGGACTGTACACCAGCTGTGGCTCAGAGATCAGAGGATGCCTAGTCCAAGGCAAGTGAGCATCATCAAGTGAGCTCGTGAATCTTAGGTTCCACCCAAATTTCAAGAATCAAATATCCATGGGATTGTATCCCTCTTGTGGTTTAGAAAGTATATCTGTGTGACATGTTATTTCTTCATCACTATGTCTACACAGGTAGCAGAATTGATCTACATTTAAAGGACTCCCCTTTTAGACAAAATGGGGAACACACGTTTTGGTTTTTTGGGGGGATGGGTCAGCATCAATTTCACTCGTTTGAAAGATTTTTTTATCCAGTACATTATCATTTGGGGAGCTGGGTTCTCTCCTAAAGGCCACCTGAGCATTCGATATTCTTGGACCTGTCTATTCTATGTGTTGCATGGAATGCCTGAGGTTGGGCACTGCATTGTTTTTCCCTGTCCTTATCATTCTACAGGTGCTTTGCTCAAAGTAATTTTAAGTCTATCCCTTGTATGTTTTCTGAGACACCATGGAGCCTGTGGCAAAGGAGATGACTTTTTTTTTTGTTTTTAAAAGAAGTAGTTTGCAACATGTCTTTTTGATTTAAAGGAGTAAAAGCAATGTCTCATAACTTTTAGTTCAATGCTTATTTTATTAGAGTAGATTTGCTTGGAATTTTGTTCTAGAAGTAAGACAAAATGGTGCTTATCTCAACAAAAGGAAAAACAAACAAACAAAAGTCATAAAACAAAACATAACAGTCTGAAAAGCTTGGGAGTCCAGATAAGGAAGATATTGAAAGTAACCAGAAGTGAGTAAGTCTAGAGATAGATGTATAAAGAGAACGCTAATCTCACATGTACCCCTGAGAAGTCTTTTTCTAACAGTAACTACACCATGTGCTGCATTCAGTTCCTCCTTTTTCAGTCTACTAAACTCATCAAAAGTCCTGCCAATACCATTCTATCAGCATCACGTGAGTGAGTGAACGAGAGCATCAGTAGCCAAGAATAGTCCTCGTATTTCCACGGGAGTCCACAATATAAAGCACCAGTCACCATTCACATTGACTTAATTTTTCTCCCTAAAATCAGTAAAAAAAAAACTGAGTGACCAGTAACTCAGGGCCATCTTTGGAAAAAAGTGCCTTCTCATGACCAAGAATTGGTGTGTGTAGTTCTGTGTCCTCAGAGGGCGGTTTGAGGAGGAAACTGTACTTTGGTGACAGCTGGCTGAGAAGGATGTTGAGGAGGCTGGTATGGGAAAGTAGCCATGGTAACACAGCTCAGACCAAGTTGCTGGAAGGACTTCATGGAAACATATGTTTATAGAGAAAAGAAAGGAAGGCATCTGCTCCTTTTCAAGCATGACCATATGTTACATGTGCCCTAGTAAAGAGTAGATGAGAAAGATGGGGTGGTTGATGTTGAAGGTTATCATTTGTAAATTAAACCTTTTTTTGTTCATTTTCCCCTCCTGGATGAAATTTAATGTGCAAGGCAATAAATGAGTGAAAGAGATACATAGTTTCCATGTCTGAGGTTTTTTTTTTTTTTTGGTTCCAAAATAATGTTTTTCATAGAAATAAAATATTAGGTTATTGCCTGAAAAGGGTAGTAGCTATACCGAATCTCAGAGAAATTAAGAGATGAGTCTAAGAAGACAGAGGATGCCAACATGGGTCTCCTCAGGTCCAGTCGTGGATTTGCTGTAATGAACTCTAGACTGTCTTCATTTCCAGAATGGTTAGAGTAATTGGTCAGATTAATAAAGATGAAACTATAACCCACCTGAAAAAGACACTCAACTGGCCCGTGCAAGTTTTAACCCTGTATAGTTTTGGAATATTTGAGGTGTGACTGGAAAAAAAAAGTTGAATGAAGGTAGAAAACAGAGCTACTTCAGAGACAGTGGACTCTGGTGGAGGCCACACCCTCTTTCCCTCACATTCCCAGTTCCAAGAAGAGTCACTGTGGCCTAGGAGCTCACTTCTTAAACAGGAAGGTCAAGGCCTGAGCATCTGGCCCCAGCAATGCTGCTCTAGTCATAGCCAGATGGGAATATATAATAGCTAATGGAATTTTCCACCTGTCAAATTCTGAGGCCAAGGCTAGTGAGCATCAAGTAAGTGGTGGCAAAGAAGATGCTTTATAATGACATTATTCTCCTTTAATAATTTCTCATGTATATTTATCCAATGTAGCAACAGAACTCATAATTGGCATTACTTTCAATCTAAAGTTTGAAATGATTACATATTTTATTTACTCATTTATTTATTTATTTTTGTTTTTTTGAGACAGGGTTTCTCTGTAGCTTGGAGCCTGTCCTGGAACTAGCTCTTATAGACCAGGCTGGTCTGGAACTCACAGAGATCTGCCTGCCTCTGCCTCCTGAGTGCTAGAATTAAAGGTGTGCGCCACCACCGCCCAGTAAAATGATGACATTTAAAATGAAAGTTAAAGTGTACATTGAATTGATGAGTCCCAGAATAAGTTCCTTCCTATCTTGTCAAATAGAACAAACTTGACGATATCAGTGCTTTGTCCCTGAAATTTTCATTAATTTACTTCTCAAGGATCAAATAGTTGGATCTCAATTTTGAAGTACATGGTTGCCAAAAAGAATAAAAATTTGATTGAAGTTACAATAAGATCTGACCAAAACAAATATAGGATAACATCTTTCTAGTTGATCTGAAAGTTCAACCTCCACTAGCAAAGATATGGGAAATCAATAGTGAAAACAGGACCATAATAGAGTCTGATCAGAGAGTACACAAAGAAGGAAGGAATCTGGAGACGACATCGTAATTTCAAACACAGAAGATCTGTACTTGCCATAAAAAGAAATATGTCTAATTCATGCTCTTTGAAACAAGAAAAATGTTCCCACAGAATGATATAAAGAAAACACACAATGCCATTCAAAGCCACTTTCATCAGAAGTGATGGAATAATGTCGGCAAGAGGTCTCCCTCCATTACCAAGGCCAGAAAAGCCAACTCAAACACCCTGGTCTACACGTGTTTTCCAGCTTCACCCTGGGAGGCTGTTCTGTGAATTCGGTTTGCTACAGTCGGTGAATTGTTTTGTCTTTGCTTCTAAAGTCCATGACTTCTAGTTGTTAACAAATGGCATTTGATCTCCAAAGTGCTGTGTACATGCGTGCGTGCGTGCGTGCGTGCGTGTGTGTGTGTGTGTGTGAGTGTGGTGTGTTTGTGACTGGTAGGAGGATGGAAGGAAGCATATTTCTTAAAACCCAGTAGGTGTTTTCTACACATTTTTAAGAATGACAGGATAATTTGAAAAAATAAGGGTTTTTGAGCAGAGACGTCATCCTGACTACAAGAACTTGTTCCCTTTCGGACGAGCTACCCAGAATACTCAATTTCACCAAGGTGTTTCCCAAACTGCTAAAATTCCCCCTTAAAGTTCTTCTGTGGAATCTGCTCTTCGGTGGTGTTTCTTTTCCTTTGTAGTATCTACAGACATCTGCTCATTGCCCATAACCTCTCCCACCACAAATAATTGCTTGCATCACCAGCTACTTTCAGACTGTGTCTACTCTGCTCTCGGAAATTCTGACTCTCGGGACACCACCCCCTCCCCCTATCAGCATCGTGTGTTTTATGGGATAAAAAAGCTGCAGAACCTTAGGAGTCCTGGATCCCACTGTGGGAACACAACTCGCGTGTTTGTGCAAGCAACATGAGCAGAGGGCTGTTTTGCAGCTGCCAGGGCATTCTGAGAGCTGAACTCATTAGGTCCGTGATGATTCAGCTGAGCACTGCATATGCGAAGCCACACAGCGCTTCAAAACAAATCAGGGGGGCCGAGTAACATGCAGAAACAATAAGGTGGACAGTCTTTGGATAAAAAAACATTGAAAAACAGCTCTATCGTTGTCGGTGGAATCTTTTCAAAGGATTTTATTAACTTAACTGCAGGCTCAAGCTCCGCCCTGCCTCTCTCTCACTCTGTGTGTGTGTGTGTGTGTGTGTGTGTGTGTGGTGCATGCTTGTGTGTACATGTGTATCAATATGTGTGTTCCACTGCACTCTTGTGCATAGACCACAGTATACTGAATGTTCTACTTACCATTCTCTGCCTGATTTCTTTGAGACAGGTTTCTCACTGATCTTGGAGCTCAGTTTTTTTGTTTGTTTATTTGTTTTTTGGCCAGGCTGGTGGCCCACAAGTCATACGATCCTGTCTCTGCCACCACTTGCCCCTTCTGTGCTGAGGTTACAAGCCCTTGCAGACACAACTGAACTTTTCTTCAGGGTGTTTGGATCCTATGTCAGCCATCTCCCCAGCCCTTAGAGCCATGGCTGTTGGTGTGCACAACAGGCATTTCCGAGAGTCAGAAAAGCAGACAGGCTGTGTGCATGGTGAGCAATGTCTCCAACTCACCCAATAGCATTACTTGGCAATTTAAAATTCCAGACATTAAGAGATCCCATTACTGATTTTCCTAATCTACTAATTATCATTTTTGAGATCTGAGGTGTAGGGCTTGAGATAGTTCTCTTTGTTTCTATGTTTCATAAACTCAACAGCATTTTTAAACCTGAAAAACCACTTGCACATGATCTTCTATGCCTTCCTGACCCATGAAACTACTTGTTTATAATAATAAAAATGAACTTAGACTGATATCCTATTTCTGGCTTATTATATATCTCTTTGAGAAGGAATTCTGTGCAAAATAATAAAATCTATTTCAAAGAACCTCTTAAGAAAGAGATGAGAGTATTTTGCTTAAGCTCTTTCTCCTAGGGTATGCCAATTGACAGAATGTACAGGGTAGGTAGGTAAGATTCCACTCTGAAACAGAGCTAAAGACATTGCCAAAATGTGGGTTGGGAAGATTACTCTGTCCCCTGATATACAAATAGTACAAGAAGGTTCAAAAGTGGCTTTCTCTTTTCTCAATATACAATTTTAAGAGTGCAGCAAAAGCATACTTGGGCATAAGAAAAAATATGAAGTATAAAAGAATGGAAAAGAAAAGTTATGGCATTTTAAAATGTGCAATATTTTAAACCATTTATTTAGGTTGTTAAAATCTGAAGAATTAAAGCTAATTTTTTTCATTGTGATAGTTCCTGTTTCTACATCGTATCACTTTTAAACAGAACAATTTGTTCCTTAGAAAAATTCCAACATGTAGAAAGACTACCCAACTAGTTTGTGGTTGTTTAGATTAGGAAATAATTACAGGCAGCCTGAGTTAACAAGGACATTCTTTCAAATCAGGAAAAAGGCTTCACTTAAAAAATGTTTTATTTAGAGGTGAGCTCAGTGACCTACACCTGCAATCCCAATACTTGAGAGGTTGGGGCACAAGGAACACAAGTTCAAGGCCAGTCTGGGCTAGAAAGACTTCCAGGCCTGCTGGGGCTATAAAGGAAGATGGTATCATTATCTTAAAGCCTACCTGCATTCTGTTGTGCCTGGAGCTGCAAAGGGATGTTGCATTTTGCACACCTTTGGTATGCTGACCTCGTTACCTCATGGTTTTGTTTGTTTTGTTTTGTTTTTGGTTAATTTGCCATATTAGAAGCAGGAGGCCAAGAATACAAATTTATAATGTCATTTGTGCTGGACTACAGTTCACCAACTTTCTGCTTTAACACACAGGGGCACTCACTAACCTTTGTAAGTACTTCCATAAAACTAAACATGGAAAAACTGTGCAAACTCCAACAGCACACTTACCACAAAACCAACATCCGTAGGGGAATAACTGCTCATCCAAGGATTCGCTAGATGTAGCAACCAAAGTTCATACTCTCCATGTAATAGCTGCCATTAAGGGTCTTCCTATACTATATAAAAGGCGATTTTTTCCTGAATAGCTAGTATTGCTCTTATTCACCCACTGACATTTAAACTAACATGACTAATGATTCCTTCTTAGTTACTGGTTATAGCACATTTCCATGAGATAATTTCCCACCAAACAGTCTGTTCATTCAAAAGCTTCTTGGTGTCTGCTCAACTTCACACAAATCCAGACTATGGAAATGAAATAATGTAAGGCAACTGAGAATAATGTTACCCACCTGAGACCACTTAGAAAACAAGTCAGAAACTGTTCAAAGATGGACGGGCTTGTGGGAAATAAAGACAAGTCTTGGGAGGCTGGAATTTTGAAATATTTTATTAGCAGGATGGAGTCAGGGGTCAGAGGTCAGGGTCAGCAGAATACTTGTTTTCTTTTCAGAGGAAAGAGATAGCTTTCTGATTCTTAACTTTTTGTTTCAAGATAGCGCTAAATGTTGTTTTCTTAGCTCTAATTGTTGCTAAGACTACCAAGATCTCTTAGCATTTAAAACATTAGTTTTAAATGTTTCAAACAGGAAAATCCTTGGATCCAAACTCTATTCCTATCTGGTCACATCATCTTTTACATTCTTTCCATTAGCCCACTTGAGGATCTTGAAATGCAAGTGAATGCGGATGTTATAGCCAATATTCCCAAGAACTACATACAGCTCCTATTTCCCTTAAATGGAAGCAGTCTGGTGTTTGGAGCTTCACAGCTGATATAAGTACTTGTTATTTACAAAGAGCTTAACTCAAGGTAGGGCTTACCTCTGATTTGAGGGAAGGGGCTAGGAATATTATTGAAAAGAAGATAAAAATGTGACTTTAAATTTGTATTTCAGGACTGGAGACATGGCTCAGTGGTAATAGTCTTTGTCTAATATGTGTGAGGCCCTGGGTTTAACCCCCAGTACCACAGGCACACACACACACACACACACACACACACACATTTTAGAGAAATATGTTTGTTCCCATTCTTGAGGTGTCTTCCCATTTGAAGAGTGTTTCACTGGCTGAGCATTGGTTTATATCTACACCCACGTTCCTCCCATTCTTGATTGGAAAGCCTGGAGGGGGAAATTGCATGTTTAGTCTAGTCTTCTCATGCTCTCTTTTATTCAGAAGGGAGCCTGGCTGCAGAAAGAACACAGCTTTCTATGCTCCACTGAGTCAGCGTCTCAACTGGTGCTGCCAGGTGAGGAGGCAGCTTGGTCTTCAGTGCAGAAGAAACTTCACTTATTAGGACCCATTTGTGTTGGGGAATATTGTTTTCAGGTGTGTGACTTTACACTGCATTTGTTTAACTTTCTGAAGCTGTGTTACTGTGCCTGTCTAAAACACCTGATGGTCCCAATAAAGAGATGAGCTGCTAATAGCCAGGCAGGAGCAAGGAGAGACGGGGCTAGCAGGCAGAGGTTATAAAGAGAACGAAAAGGCAAGCACAAAAACAAGGAGAGGACATCAGGGACCAGCCACCAGCCACCCAGCCAGTCTTGGAGTAAGAGGGAAAGAAAAGTATATAGAAATAGAGAAGGATGAAAGCCCAGAGGCAAAAGGTAGTCGGGATTGTTATGATAAAAATAAAATGCCATGGTTCCTCAAGGGGCACAGCGGCAGGCCACGAGGGACAGCGGGCCATGAGGGGCAATGGATCCCAGGCAGAGAGCCACATGGTGGGTAAGAGACCAAGGTGGATAGGCAAGCCATGCAGAGTGAGGTTGGATATTTATTTAGTGGGTTATGGAGGGGAATAGGGAAAATAGAGAAGATGAAAGAGAAACAGAGAGAGGAGGGGAAGGGGAGAAGTTGGGAGAAGAGAGCGAGGCAGAAGCCTTCAGGAGAGAGATGGAAAAGGAAGGACTTAGGCTGGAAGCAGAAGGAAGATCTGTCTGCCTCTGCAGTGGATGAGGATTGGGGGTGGGGAGGCAGGGCTTGTCTCTTAAAGGGACAGTACAGACCATTACAGGAATAATTTAAGAAAATCCAGAAAGAAACAAGTTAAGCTAAAATTAGTATAAGTAATAATAAGCCTCTGTGTGTTTTATTTGGGAGCTGGGTAGTAGGTCCCTCAAAAAGCCAACAACAAAACTTCACACAACACATTCAAATCCCTTTCCCAATTGGTTTTGACCATACATGAGGAGTTATTCTCATTACTGGTCTTTTCAAAAATCCTAATGAAGTTTCTTTTTTTATTTGCTTGTTTTTTTTAAACAATCTTATTTTACATATCAATCCCAGTTCTCTATCTCTCCCATTCTCCAGCATCCCCAACTTTATCCCCTACCCAACCTCCATGCACTCCTCAGAGAGGGTGAGGCCTCCCATGGGGAGTCAACAAAGTCTGTCACATCAAAGTCTTATTGAAAGAAATTATGTGGAGAATGTTCATGTTCTGCAGAGTCAGGTCATAGACCCACTGCTCTTTGTATGAGGACAAAAATTTTAAATAAACTGAATGGCTAGTTTCTATTATTTTGTAACAGAGACACAATCTAGTCTCTACTGTCTTAATACTTTTAGCTACACCTAGAGCAAGACAAAGAGCCAACTGAAACAAAGGAAGCATGACCAGAAGGGCATCATGTGATTTCCTTAGAGGCAAGGAAAGTGAACAGTAGCCTGGTAAAATCTGGCCAAGAGTGGGTTTGATGGAAGCTGTCATATCATACATGTGAGAGATGTGTGCATCTTAGGGTCAACCTACAGGGCAAACAAAACAAGATTTGGGGAATGAAACAGACACCTCTACTAGCTAACATTCACCATTCCTTTAAAGAAATACACCTTCCCCAAAGGAAAATGACTACTTAGATTTTCCATCGGCACCTGTACATTGTCCAATTATTTATATCATACCTTAATTCTGTGCTATTTAGTCTGGATAGATTGCTGTTTCTTCATATCTGGAACTGTGGGCTGCATTAAGAAAGACATTTGGATTTATGACTCCTTACTCTTCTTACAAGTTTAAAAACTATCAAGATGTAAGTCAACCCTTACTGATGCTTCCTAACCCCCTCTGGACAATTCTACTTATGAATGCTAAACATTCAGGAGTCATCTAAAAGAAATATATCCAATATATCGTCACTCAACTTAGGACTTCCCATCTTGCTAGAAGAGGCCTGGATAATTATTTCCAAAAACTTATGTCAAAAGAGAACAGGAAGAAATACCAAGGAGTTTCTACAATTATGAGCAATGTTCACCAGGTTATACCAAGATTAATGCAGAAAACTGAGAATGTGTTGGGTAATTTTCTTTGAAACATAAATTTTTCTAAGTTTTTTTTTGACAGACTGTAATCACTTCTATGTAGTTTTTTAACTCTCTTATGTTTTATATTATCTGTATCTTTAATGGGGCAGAAACTAGCACAGCCAAACAACATCCCCTAATGAAATGGTACTCTTCCTTCAAAGGGGTGTTTGTGTTAAAACACATGCACATGCAAACGTACACACACACACTCAAACATACATACATACACACACACACACACACACACACACACACACACACACTATGGATCCTCAAGGTATATTCTTTCTGTCACCGAGGTCTAGTTTTCAGAAACGTGTCGTCTGGCTCTAACACTACCCCATTCTGAAAATGCTCTTCCAGACTCTGACACATGCCTCTCTCCTCCTACAACAGAACTTTGTACCTCTGTAGATGTCGCCCCATCCCACCTTGCCAAACCCATTCTCTCCCCACTGAGAAGGTCAACTTACTGCCCTCCTTTAGAACTTGAAATTCCCTGAAACATCCTGAATTCCTGTTTTCAAAAGTTCTCCCCCACCTCCATTTCTTTCACGTTACATTTTCTTCTTTCTTATGCTTTGTTGTTTAAAAGTTGTTGAAAACAAATAGTTTTGCTTGTTTCAGGGAAACTTAATAAACCTATTGGTACATAGTAACTGTTCAATAAAACCTACTGAATGAATAGAAATGACAAGAATAACATTTTTAAAAGGGTCTTTTTTCTGTCACTTTTCTATCTTAAGTCCACAATTCTGTACAACTTTTTATGGCCATAGCTTGCTTTTTTCCTTCCTTCCTTCCTTCCTTCCTTCCTTCCTTCCTTCCTTCCTTCCTTCCTTCCTTCCTTCCATCTGTCTGTCTATTAGTCTTTCTGTACTTTATTAGTACAATTAAACTAAACTGAATTTAAATACCTCCTTTTCAGGTAGCCAAATCAGAGATTTAAGTTATATTTTAGTTTAGATATACTTTGGGGGAAGGGACACAACTTCAACTTTCACAAATAGACTTGCAAAAAATTGGCTTGGTCTAAATTAGAACATTATGATAACACAAGGGGAACAAATTCTCAGTCTCTACAAACTGGCCCAGGAAAAGTGATATCAGTTGACATCAAATAAACTTTAAGAAACTCTTCAGAAAAATCAGGTAGTAAAATCAAATGGGATAGTTTAGAAGACAAGTAAAGCATATAAGATGAGGACATTTGCTAGAAATGTTATCCAGAAAAAAAAAATACCAATGCTTTCTGGAACTCATAACACACTGCATGGTATTATGAGAAGCCATTGCTCATAATGGAGAATGTAGAGAGTGTGCCTTGAAAAATGTGTAGGTAATTAAGCGGCATTAGACTTGGATGTAGGCTTCTATAAAGCCATAGTGAGCATTTCGAGAGTTCCACAAAGTAGCTCATCCTTTCAAAGATAACTTTGGTTGTCTTTGGTATCGTACATATGTAATCATAGCTTACCCAAATGAGCAAACAATGCAACTGCCAAAACAAGAAAAAAATAGAACTAAATTGAACTCTTAAAAAATAATATCAGAAACAAATATACATGAACTAAGTGGTTTCTCTCAGAATAAAAGGCTCTTCTCAGGCTAGAGTATTAGTCAGCATTGGAGTTATGTCCAGGTTTAGGGATAGTGTTCCTTCTTTAATCTAACACAGATGGGAACTGAGGGCTGGCCTAACCCAAGGCTAGGTATCCAGATAGCATCCTTCTACCATAGCTGAGGAAAGGATGGGAAAGAAGAATAGGGTAAATAGGCTAAGGAAAAAAGAAAGCTACAACTTGTCTCAATAGAATCAAAACAAACAAACGGCAACAACCAAAACCCCTTTACTCCCCCAAGAACTACTGAAAAAAATTAAAAGGGAAAAAGAGAGACTGGATCTACTTTCTAAGTAGTTAACAAACTTGCAAATAAATACGTATTTGTGGCTGTCATAAAAAAACATGTTACATTCATTCATCAAGCATTAGCACTTTCCACCATGGAAAGAGATAGAAAGAACAAAAGGTTGACTCAAACACCAGCCCTTCCGGCAGAGAATTTGTAGTCACATCAAGACATAAGGCAAAGCTGAAAACAACGGAATAAAATGCAGAGATCATGCGTCACTGCTGTAACTATGACGACTGCCAAGGCAGTTTGAGTCTAGCCATTTCTGACTTTTTCTTTTGTTTTTAGTTATTAAAAGGTTCTGTGCTACCTAAAGCAGACTTGCGAGTAAGTACAATATTGAGACTTACATGGGGTTATTCTCTCTGTGCCATGAAAAAAAAAAACTGGGAAAAAATTTCCAGAGGGCTTTACATTTCAGTCTACAAATTGAGTATATTATGTCTTAAAAAAAAAAAAAACACCAGCGAGCAAAATTAAAACAGAACAGAAGAGAGAACTCTGCTGGCTTTTATCAGTAGGTTAGAGGAACACTGAATTCTTCCATTGTGCACATACGAATAATTTATTTAAGTTGATGCAAACGAGCAATAGGTGATGTTATCAAAGAATAACTTTGGCTTGGAATGAGTTTTCTTATTAAGACACAGCTAAACAAGGCACCCATTAATCCATCCACACAGACTAATAGCCCCACTTGGTGTTTAGAAAGAAAGGTACCTGAGTGAGTGATTCAGATTGATACTGGCTATTTCCTAGACAAACCCTGTAGCATGTTACTCTCCTATCTTGAAGGCCACTACTACTCCCTGCCATGATCAAAGACCAGCCACCCAGCTTCGATGGGCACTTTGTAAATACTTGTCTCTCTGCCGCTTTAATGCTATAAAAGGGGCTCTGTGAAAACAGAAGAACACTGAACTCCCCTGACTTTTCACCATGGACCAACAATTATTGCCTTTCTGGATGGATTTCACTGAACTTAGAAAAAAAACATGCTAGCTTTAAAAACCACCTGTCAAGTAAAGCAAGGGCTTTAAAAACAAAAAAAGAAAGAGCCGTTCTCCCTGGTGAAATAATTCAAACTTATCAAAACCTTTATACACTAACATTTATGAAAGCGTCTAAAGTTTATCTTTGAAATCCTTTACTATGGAGTTACAGTTAGAGAATGTGATGAGGCAAATCCTGTCATCTATTTCTTAACAGCACTTTCCAAGAAAAAAAAATTCACAATAGCTCTAGGGTCCAGTAAGCGGGCTTCCATGACTTCAGTTTTCTGAGAAAGCCATTGGACATGTCCTTGAACTTCTTGCATACCGAACTTACTTTCAGAGTTTCCACATCCTTTCAGGGATTTTACATCTTAATAACTCAATACTTAATACATTAAAAGAAAGGATTGATACACTTACATATGTTATATGAAATTCATTATATGAAATGAGACCCTAACAGGATTGGATTTAAGCTACATGTCATATTAGTATATGAACAAGCTTTGGAAACTGTTAAGTACATACTCTGTTTATCACATGAATTCCTAGACAGTTGAAAACAAGACCAAAATTTGATCTTACAATGGTCAAAATGCACAATTCCCAATACTACTAATAATTTAAGGACAAACACAGAAAACACAGAGAAAGGATGATAATAATGAAAACATAAATCTTACATATACCCTTAAGATTTTTAAATAGAGTCAGCTGTATCTAGCTAGCAGCATCAAAGACCACATTCTTAATTATGTATGTGAGTATGAAACTATTCTCATTTCTGTCTCTCAAAAAAATAAAAGACAGCACAGAAATACTCAATGATAATCTTAATTTTTAGGATCATAATTAGTAAAACATTTTTCAAAACCATTTAGATTTCTGCTCTTTTATAGGTCTCTGACCTACTGATTCTTTGACTTTGAGATTTGTCACTTTTTTTAAAAAAAGTATATTCCATTATATTTTTAAGAAATCTTTTATTTTTAAGAAAACATAACTCATATACAGTGTAGCAAAGTTGGATTTTTGTTATCCCCCAAATATTTCCAACTCCTCACCCCTGCTACTTGCAAATTTGGCTTTATTTGGAAATAAGCCCTTTGCATGTGTTAAGCCTTGTTCTCTCAGGAAGATTACTTTAAGATTAAAGAAGAGGATGATTTCCAGGCATCTAGACACAGAAACACAGAGGAGAAAGTTGTGGAAGCTGAAGACCAAGATTAGTGGAATGTATCTCCAAGTCTTAGAGTATCCGGGAATCCCAGAGGCAAGCCCAAAATACAAAAGGTGGTGGCATATTCTGCCTTTCGAAGTAAAGAGCTCTCACACAGCTTGAGTTTAGACTTCTGGTTCCCAGTGCCAAGACAGAATACATTTTTGCTCTTTAAAGTCACTGTATTTTTGATGATTTGATATAGTAACCCCAGGCAATGAACACATTCAGAAAATAAACAGAAGGGCACAAATATGACAAAATGAACACATCCTTGGCCTGAGACCTACAAAATGAACACTTGGAAGCCTCTGGGTTTATTTCATTTTAGAGTAGTGAGTGACCAACCAAGATGCAAGCAACTTAATTTGACAATAAACAAGGGATTTTCAGAGGTATTTCTCCAGGTAAATTAACTCAAGTAGCCAAAAGCACATGCAAAGAATGCCTCCCTTTTCTAGTCA
Source organism: Bramus lutescens (assembly GCA_001685075.1). Taxonomy (NCBI): domain Eukaryota; kingdom Metazoa; phylum Chordata; class Mammalia; order Rodentia; family Cricetidae; genus Bramus; species Bramus lutescens. The sequence goes on from LOEQ01002565.1 coordinate 107,214, forward strand.
TCAGGGAAAACTACATCAGAACCACATGGGATGCGACTTCACTCTCAGTCAGATGGACATAAGAAAGGAAGAAGAAATTCATCAGAAAATAAGCTTTGAAAATATGGGACATAGTTAAAAACCCATCCATGACTGATAGGAATATTAAAATTGCTCCCTTGCCATGGAAACCAGTCTGGTCATCTCTCAAAAAGTTAAGCATAGAAATAATACACAACCCAGCCATTCTATTTTTATATGTATTACTTCAAAGAATTGAAAATATGCTCCCGGAAAAACTGGTTCATGGTTGTTCATAACAACACTCTTCCCAACAGTTAAGAAGTGGAGGAATAAAAATGTCTATCAACTGATGAATGGATAGAAAATGTAATCTCTTTCTTTTAAAGAGATATCAGAATGTTATTCACATACACAAAAGAAGGAAGTCTTGACACATACTACCAAATGAATGAACCTTGAGAATACCATAGTCAGAAGCTAGAAGCAAAATTCAGAACAAAACATGCAACTCTAAGTTTACAAGATATATGGAGTTGGTATGTTCATCAAGAGGAAGCAGATTTGTGGGTACCAGGTGACAAAGAGAAATGGGAGTGATTGCTTAAGAAGAATGAGGTTTCTGTTAAGGGTAATAAAGTGTTCCATGGCAGAGCACAACGTTAAACAGTATCACTGAGTTGTCATTGTTTAAAAGATAACGTTTATGACTAGTATACCATAGTAAAGATGTAGTGATATTTTATTTGTATTTTAATAAATAAAGCTTGTCTGAAGATCAGAGTGCAAAGCAGCCACACTGATTAGCCATACAAGTCAGGCACTCGTGGCACACACCTTTAATCCCAGCAGCCACAGGAGTTGGGCATAGAGGCTGGGTGGTGGTGGTGCGTGCCTTTAATCCCAGCACTAGAGAGGAATAAAGACAGGAGGACACAGGAGCTCAGGGTCTCAGTCTGAGGTCAATCTACAGTCACACAGAGGACAGGATTGCCCAGCCTTGTTAGAGGTAAGAACTCTCTAGCAGTTGGCTGCTTTGCTTTTCTGATCTTCAGCTTGAACCGCAATATCTGTCTCTGGGTTTTTAATTCTTTGAGCTACAATAGATATGCCCAGTTAGCTGCCCAAAGCATGTAAAATGTGCTCTCTTTAAAATTAAATTCATTTTAGTCTGAGGTAATATAAATTCACATGCAATTGTGACAAGCAGTATCAGCAGCTTTAAGTCCTCTGAGTTTTCTCTTCAGGAATCTTCTATAATTTTTACCCCTAAAGTAGTACAAGCATAGAATTATTCATCTTTGGTGGCTAATATAAGACTGTGTAATTGAGTATTCTGTAACTTTGACTTCCTGCCACTCACACTGGGAAGAAAATAAAGTGTTGTACTTGGTTACTCATTAGCACACTAAGAGGGAGCAGCCTTCCCAGTTATTTCATCATTAACAAGAGACAAAGGAAGCAAACACAGAGGAGGATGGAAATTAAAATTTGGATGAGTCCTATACATATTCAAATGCATTTTCCACGTTTAATTCCTTTGTTATACGTTGAATAACCATGTGGCTTAATGATTACTGTATGCACTCCTCCTCACTGTTTCTCTTTAGCCCTCGAAACTTTGCGCATCAGGGCTCAAAGCAGTCAGTTCACAGACTATTTAGTACAAGAGCGTAAGACGCATAGCGCTCTTAAGGCAGGGTGCATTTTATTCAAGCTACAGGTTCTAGACGTGACTGATACGTCAGCCATTTCCAGACAGAACATGCTAGTGGTCTCTTCGGGCTCATGAAACAAGTCAGCAAGTGTGATAAGACGTGTAATTCTCTCTATTGCACTAGCACACACTTAGGAACAACTTTGTCTACTTTGTGGGCAGGTAGGAAAAAAATTAACAGGCAATTCCAAAGACACATTTCCATTTCCTCTTCATTTTCATAGTCTCCAATGACCCCTCTCCACCAGCTTTTATTTCACCATTCTGTCTCCTCTGGGATAGCTGAAATCTCAACCACAGGCTAAATACTGACCAAGGAAAGAAAGATTTTATTGTTTGTGGGATTTGTCTTCATCGAGCTCATGGGATCAAAACTCAAACTACCATAGGTCTCAAGGGTCAGCAGACTCAATTTACTAAGGCTGGTATGTCAGAAAGTATTGCTATACACTGTAAGTGTGTACTCTTAAATGGCTGTGATTTAAGTAGGTGTGCTCAAGTCATGGCCCAGCACGATTGTAAGATGAGTATTACAAAGACTTTCATAGGACATTTGAAGATGCTTGTCTTCTCAAACATGAATGAAAATTTGATCTAGTCCCAAACATAGTACCTTCTTTAGGACTGGCTCTGCATCTTAAGTATCTCTGGTTTCAGCAATAGGTCTAGTAGAATGTCTAAATAATGCATCCAGAACCTGGTGTCCCACCTTGGACGTTCTTTTTCTACCTCATAAACTTACCTAAACTTTGGAAGAATTTCAGGATAGTCAAGCTTTATTGAGAATATCATGTACCACTGGATTCAGTGAAGCTGGCTCTTTGGAATCTTTCTATAAGTACCTTTTAACTCAAGTGTGTCCATGAAGGAGCTCAGAGAAGTCTTTATTTAAACTACCTAATTAGCCAGTGCCCTCAAATAGTGGGAAACAAATGTCTAAGCCATTGCGCTAACGTGTATAATGTGCCTGGCTAGTTTATTAATCACCCAAGGACATAAAAGTGTTTACTTGCCTTTATTCTTTGTCCACTCTCCTACACCAAGAAGAAGTCTGGGGAGTAGCAACGAGCCCTCGTCAAAAAGCATCATAGAATGTAAATGTGGCTCATGTAAGACATGCTTTGTTTAACATACAGAGGATGAAAAGAGAGCTGTATGCACATGGCAACTGCTCACATAGGCCCAGTGTCAGTCTTAACACTGGCATGCTTCTAGTCCACAAGGTTCGCACAGTTTAAGTTGTGAGAACACAGGCATTCCTACAACAGTGTGACATACTTGTCCCTAACAGCAATCTTGCCTTTTCTAGAACGTCACATGTAAAAATAGCAGAGCTTATGATAAGGGTAGATCCAAAACATCCAACTCAACTATAAACCTTTAAAGTCAAGGCACAAACAAAGCTAAATAACAGCCCAAATAAAAAGACTAGTCTTATTTCAAAGACACGTTAAGTCTTGATCAAATAAACTCTATACTAAGCATAGAAAAAGATGAGCACATATTGAGGCTGCAGAATTTTGGGGACAGTAGAAAAATGAATGAAGCATTGAGCCAAGCATGTAATGAGTTCTTCCCATAAATCATACACATGTTAAAAAATAAACCAAGCAGAACACAAGGAAAATAGGCACTGTGCACAACACCATGTTAATCTATGCTTGTATTCATCAATCATTGTCCTTGACACTAGTAACATATATATTACAGTGACATCATCTTCCACTTACAATTATGAGTGACCCAATTCACCCATAGATATAGGAACTAGAGGGGAAGAGATTCTATTTCAGTAGAACCATTTTTATGTAGAATGGTGCATGGGGCTCCTGTCTGAAATCAGAACATTTTGAGGAATACAAGCTTGTGGAATCAGAGCAGAGTTCCAAGTTGAGTCCATTGGACAGATTATGAGAAACACTGATCCAAACTAAAATCCCTAGGCAGTCTAGAAATGCAAACTACGGGCAGTCACACCTTCTTTCCCTGCTCTTGAGGGTCACTCGAGTTTACTGACTCTAAGCCTGAATGTTTGCTACTGTATATAAACTTGTCAGGATCAGCCAACATGTGTATAATGTATAAAGCAGGGCTGGTTGCTGACAGGATACATAACTACTTCCATTTGGTTCAAATGGAGAAATACGTACTATATACACACAGTGGCATATTGATGCAAAGGGGTGTATGACAAGTCCATTTACTGACATAAATGCTAAGCATTATAGAGTTGGACCAGTTTCATCTTCTTACTAAAGAGTAGAAAGTTTTAAACACAATCAACGACATTAAAACTGGAAAAGAAGAGGACATTAGACATTCTACAATTGTATGGTCTCACCAAGCCAAGTCGATAAAAACTAAGATAATAAAAATATTATAAAATTTTACTCTTAATATGATTGATATTTAGATCAATCATTAATATAATAGGTACATAATTTCAATATTTTCTTGATTAGCAACCATCCCTTAATACTATGTATTCTCCTATTCCCCCAGATTTCCCAGCCTTCCTTGCAATTAGGTAGGGCTAACCAGGCTGCTTTGCCTCGGTGGATGTTGAACAGAGCTTGGATTGCATGTACTCCAGCTTGGGCCGAAGCATTTAGAAATCCTTTCATCTTCCTCTTCCCCTTGCCTGTGACTTTGGGATTGTATGTTTGCAATGGCACAGAAAACAATGAAATCCAACCCACACTGAGATGAGAAAAATGAGTGTAATAACCCTTGTTATGTTAAGCCACATTCTTGAGTCTTCGTGGTAACTAATGTTGAGCCTGTTGTTAATCCTGGGATAGGTGTCTGACTTTTAGATACTCACAAAACAGAATAATATAAAAAGTTACAACATCAAAATATTAAACTCTCAAGAGATTAGAAACCCCTTAAGTACCGGATGCTTCGTAATGGTGGTAAAGAATGAATTGGTTTATGAAGCGATTATGACCCAAACAGGAGGGTGTGCCTCTTGTTCTCACACTCTCTCAGGGCATGGGCATTTCATTGTTCGCTATCTCTCTGCACAGAGAAGAATCAAAGAAAAATGTTCTTCAAGAGCACTGTGTACAGCGAATGAAGGAAAGAGTACTAAGGCTGAACACATGCCCCCACCAGTTTTGCTACTGCAGGAAATTCTTTCCAGCACAGCGTGACTCGAGAGCTGTTAGCTAAGCGGTGCCTAACTGTACTTCCCAGAAAACCTGTAAAACAGTCTTGGATAGCAGACGGAAATCCTGTACTGGATCTTCCTGTAGTGAATCCGAGTTAAATTTCAAAATTGTTTTATCTTGTGCATGATGCATGCATGCAACACACACACACCATAAACAAACATTAAAAGCTATTGGTCCAAATAAGCATGGATCTATATTAGAAAAAGTCCTGGTAAAGTGCAATTCATTTCACAATGTCAGTTCCATACTCTCATCTCAGTGGAGTATATTTAGAGAGCTATGCTTTTTAACTCAGTATGCCACTATATAAATGTTCTTTTTCTTATCATAAGTTATTGTTCATCTCTACTGTTGGCAAAGCACAGTTGTATAAGACTGCTGATTTGTATAATTCTTTGTCATTACAAAACCATTTCAGTTTCTCTGGGAGGAAGTTAATAATCTCTTTTTGGCCAGGATGTAGATTTTTAGAAGTAATACTCCTATTTTTTTTTCAAGACAGGGTTTCTCTGTGTTGCCCTAGTTGCTCTAGAACTTGATCTGTAAATCAGTCTGGCCTCAAAGTCAGAGATTCATCTGCCTCTGTCTCATTTTATCTCTCCTTAAACAAGGAGGCCCTGCAAAACTGTGACCATCTGCCTCTATGGCAACAGATTTAGCATATGTTCAGTATATATCATGTATACAAGATGCTTACATGAGGAATTTTTGAAATTCAATCTTCCCTACATTTCACCTCATATAAAGAGGTCACGTTCTCTTTTAGAAGAGGTTGATAGTGGTATAGTGAGGGGCAAAGCAGTAGCAAAATTCAGGTTTGGATCTGGCTTTCCAGGAACCAAGTCTAGGGTAGTTTCTTCCCAATTCCTTCCTTGTATTCAACCATTTTGGCATACTAAACTACAAGTAGCATTAATGAGAAGTAAGGAAATCAAAACTGGGACAAAGAGCTCTGGAAAGATTAACATCTTAGTAGGTCTAAACTAGACTAAATGTTTAGAAGAACAAAATTCCTCAGATATGATTTCTTAGTGCATAGCCTCAAAGCTTTTGAATCTATCATAAGAGATTTTAAATAGCGCTACACTGAGCCCAGATTGATACAAGTTTATCACCTCTGAGAATGTCTATCTCTCTTTATATTAGGACACCAATTCCGTCAAAGTGAAGGACCCCAGCTGCCGAGTGACACCACTTGAAAATGTCACTGCAAAGAAAACTCCCACCTGCTATAACCGGCCATAATGCAGACATATAAATAAACTCCCCCCCCAACCACCCATGCGCACTGTTTGATTCCGAACACAAATGAAATAACTCAGCACAGTGCTTTCCAGAAACTCACTGGAAAAGAATTTTTCCATCTGCCATGGGCAGAAACTTCAGAGGAACTTTGAAAGGGAACTTGAAAGTCAATGAGCTTAGATAATTAGTTGCTCTGCCCTCAGGATGCGGTCATTTGGCCCTTAGTTGATCTTCAGGATTTTGTCTCTCTAATGGAGCAATGGTCATGATGGCTGGTGAGGAGTTTCAATGACAGTCCTTCCCAGAAGTGAGCTTAACTGAGTAACAAGCACCCTAGTCACTGCTAGGGTTCCTATGGCTGTGAAGAGACACCATGACCATGGCCACTCTAATAAAGGGAGACATTTCATTGAGGTGGCAGCTCACAGTTTCAGAGATTGAGGCCATCATCATCAGAGAGGGGAGTAAGAAGATCTGGTGCTGACTACATCTTGATCAGAAGGCATCAAGAAGTAGACTGAGACACTAGGCATGACTTGGGCATACTTGACACCACAAAGTCTACCCCCACAGTGACATACTTCCTCCAACAAGGCCATAGCTACTCCAACAAAGCCACACCTCTTAATAATGCCACTCCCTATGAGACTTTGGGAGTTAATTACATTTAAACTACCACATCACACCCCTATCTAGAGAAGAATGGAAATTTCTGGAGCATCTAGCTATTCACAAAAAGGCAACATGAAAATTGTATGCAATGGCTTGAAATAATTCCTTTGGGTTAAAAAAATAACATGAACTTCATGGGTGAAGCAAATTTAGACATAATCAATAGACTAAGATATTTTTAATTATTATCCTTTCAAGGAAAAATTCTCTTTATTTGAAAGCACAGATATGAGTTTAATTTCTGCTGGCAGAAAAGTGTCCTTTGCAAGCTGACAAATATGCTCAGCCTTCAAAGAGATTACTTGAGACCTAGGGAGATTTTAGACCTACAGGTCTGAACCAGGCTTTTAACTAATGTCACTAGCCTTGAAAATTAGCAACTGCAGAGTTAGTATTAACAGAAATCAGTGGCATGAATGCCCAGATGAAGGAACTGAGATCAGTCACCAAATAGAATTAGAGGCATGGAGCGCAGATACTCTCATTCCAGAGCCTTTGCCCTTAGACACTAGCTTCCTAGATGTTGTCCTCCAGCCTAAGAAATTTGGGGGAGTTTAGTTTTTGTTAATGATATATTTTCAATAAAGCATCCTCAGTTTGTGAAGATCATGATGTTGGTGCTAAAAACCTTATTATGTAAGAAAGCTTCATATTATTTAGCAGTATCATAGATACAACTAATGCAGCAGAGAGCTATTACAATTAGGCACCTCCTTGGAGTACCTTTTATTAAAAAATGAATATAGGGTCCCATTATTTATTACTATGTATCTCTGATTGGCCTGTAACTTACTCTGTAGACAAGGCTGGGCTCAGACTCTCAGAGATCTGCCTGACTCTGCCTCCCAAGAGCTGGGATGACCTTTAAGTAACGTTATTTTAAGAATCAGTGATTGCTAACTAGGCTGTCATTTACATTCAAAGCTATTACTGAAGGCTTAGCTCTGCTTTCCAGCCATGGGGAGGGACATCTCTTCTCTTTCAGCCAAGGCTCTGAAACTAGAGCTAAGTGAAATTCAGGAATACACTTACCAGTGTTTCCTCTAGGATTCTCCTAGGCAAAAGTCTCTCCTGCCCATGCCAATAGTGTGTAAGTCAAGAAATGGGTAAGTGCATGTAGGGATGCTACCTGGGTAAAATTCTACCCAGGTGGATTTTAACATCAGATAAACAGATGGTTTTTAGAATTATATATAGTATTCACTGGTTCTCCAATCCAGGCCTTAAAAAATCTAGCAAATATAGGAAGGTGGGAAAAAATACTTGCTACAGGCTTTGTGTTGTTAAGTTGGGTCCATCTCTAATGATTTAACATTATGTGTGTGTGTGTGTGTGTGCGTGTGTGTGTGTACATGAGTACTCATCACAGATAAAATATGGAGGTCAGAGGTCAGCTTTTGCGGTTAGTTCTTTCCTTCAAGCATGTGTGCTCCCAGAGTCAGACTCAGGCGGTCAGACGTGGTAACAAACACCTTCATCTTACTCTCAGAGCCACCGTGTTGCTTCTCTAATTTTATAGTTTAATTTTGGAGAGTAAAATTCTCGGCAGACCTTGATCTTTTAAGATAAATATGTGTGTACTACTCTGATTACCATTTGATATCCAACAGGAAATGTGGACATGTTTGCTGGCCGAGTCTTCTCCAAATTGTGCTTAAATTTAGCCAGCTGGATTGGAAGACAATATTCAGGTTCAGAACACGTGCGTGTTGGGAGTTGGGACACTCAGAACTAACTCCCTCTTCCCCAGCAACCATTTCCTTTGGGCCCTGAAGTCCTCTGGGCAGGAGCAAAGCCTAGAGATGCATGTGACCTGGGCTGACCCCAAGAAGAGCTGAGTCTCTGGAGCAAGGCATTTCCTGAACTTCCTGCACTTCCTTCCCAATGCTTCAGATTAATGTCAAATTCCTCACCCAGATGTCCCCATGCTGAAAGCCTAAGAAAGCAATTGACTCTGAGTATCTAAATGAGACTCCACTTAAAAAACTACCAATAGAAGCAGCTATTGTTGGTGGACCAGGCACTCCTTTCAACATAAGCGTCTTGTGATAGCAGGAGTCAGATTTAATGCAAGTATTCAAAAAATATTAAAGTGATGGGGGAAGCTTTGTTAACCAATCATCTTTAAGAAGTGGAACCTAGTTAAGGCGTGGCTACCTGAAGCCCGGGAAGAAAAACTGGGACGGACCAGGTGCTTACTCTCTCTGGGTGATTCCCACCGGACACAGCGGAACTTGGACTTCCCATTCTTATGGTGTGAGTTTCCCTTATAATAAGTAAAAATATAATTGTTTATCTTTAAGCTGGCCTGGTTATTTCCTGAATCGAGTTAACTTTTACATTAAATGAAAAGTAGTTTTATATTAGATATTAGGTTAATTTACCTGGCTGGATAATTTCTATTTTCTGAGCAGGTACAAAGCCTGCGTTCAGACTGGCCTCAGCGCCTAACTCAGCACCATTACTGTATTCTCTGGCAGGTGACTGTACTGGATCTGGACATGCTGGTCTTGCAGTAGGGTTCTAACGCCAGAACAATATATGATGAATGCCCCCAACACAGGACAGTGCCTGACCTTGGAAAGGCACTTAGTAAATGTTCTCTAAGCTTTACTGTTGTAAAGTGGTAAGTGACTGTTTCGTTTAGATTTGTTTTCTCAGTATCCACATACTACCTAGTCGTGTTTGGAGACAAAATGTCAAGCTGTGGCATGGAAGGAGATATAGAATATAAACATGGAGCCAGCTTCTCTCCTCCCTCCTGGACCAGGGAAAGAGGGTGTGTGACCTCTGGAAGGCCAGTCTGATGTTTGCAACTGTTAGCAATTGCTCTCAGAGGCTCTGGTTTAGTTCTAAGCCCAAAAGATAGGTGATGGGTAAATTAAGGTGATGATTCCCACACATATGATGTCAGTAGCAAAGTTCTATGTTTTCTTCTCTTTTTTCCTATTGCAGCTTCCTCTTCCTCAAATGTTCCTTTAATATTTACACTACCAGGGTAGATTTCCACAAGCAACTAAGAAGTTGGAAAACAATTATGGTTTGTTTCTGACTTACCCATGGCTGAAATATCCAAGGAAGGATACCAAGAAGTAAACAACAATCAGATAATAAACAGGTGCCATAGGAATTGTTTACATGAATAGAAAGGTAACTACTATCTAATGTAAGAATTAACATTAATATTATTTGACTGAATTTAATGATGGATCAAGGCTGATAAACAATTCACTTCTATACCATGGTGCTGCAAGGTTTCTATTGTTTACTTCCATGGTTCCTGAGGGTCACAGCCAACTCTTAGGAGGTGGTGATCAGCAATCTGTTCTCAGTAGCATCTGATGGGCTATTATCTCCAACTCACAACTCAGAGGTCTTCTGCCATGTTCCTTCATATATGCTAATATATTCGCCGAAGTGAGCTTTCTTGCTTCCGTTCTCTGTGCTATGGGGTGATACATGCTTATGTAGCAGGCTACAAAAACAAGAAGACTGAGAGAAGGAAGTCAGCCCGTCTCTACCTCAGTGTAACTAACTCTCATGGGGGCCTTCTATGGTTCTGGTCTGAACACCTTTGATGGGGACTTATGACAGAAGAGGCACAATGCACTTTTTGGGACACATTCCCATAGCTACTGTGATACCTAGATTATACAAGTGATTTAAAAAGGCAACAGAAGGAACAAAACTAAGTTAATTAAACTCTTAAGTTTCCAGGCATTTTTTATGAATGTGTTTATAAATTCCTTGCCAATTTGAGGAAACTTTTGTTTCTTTCTTTATAAATAAAAGTTCATGACACTGAACTTGAGGATTGTAATGACAATATGACTTGCCAACATTTACAGAGCCCACAGCCAATGTTCTCACCACACCAGATTAGCAGAGAAACATTCAAAGGCAGGACCAGTGCCAATAACTACCTTTTCACATGATTCTAACCGGTTCTGATATCTTCCTGCTCCCAACAATATTGGTAACCATCCTATACCATGAAAACTTAATGTAATCTTCTATATTATTGCATCCTCAAAATATTATAAGTTCTCTCTTTTGAGAAATAGAAGTTTGTTTGTTTGTCTCTCTCACACACACACAATCCTTCTATTGTAACTCACATATACAGTAAAAAGTCATCATTATTTACAAACTTACTAGTATTACTCTTGTGAAGATGCTATAACAAATTCAATAACGCATAGAAGCAGCCAAATCCTATAAATGGTATTAAAGTACTCTCCAATTGTTTAACGTTGCTTTTCTGCAGTGCTCATATCCGTTTTCCTTCCCTAGCAAGCAAAGCTAGTTCACACTGGGGCCACACAGCACACATTAAAGCCAAATGACCTTCTAGGGGATGACACTTCCCAGGTCCACCTGGGACACAGTTAAGAAGCGGCTGCAGAGCTTGCCATCTGTGTCGACACCTAGGCTTCTTTGCCCAAATTGTCTACTTCACTTGAGGGTAAGCTTTAAGTATTAGCATGATGGGAAACTCTGTATGTGATTGGTACGGTCCAGTTGGAGAAATCACCAGCCAACTGCGAAGAATACTGCAATCAAAATAAAGATGCATGTTTCCCCACTGCCTGTTTCTTTGGGGGAGCGGGCAGAGACGACAGGGAGAAAAATAACAAAGAGACAGGGCCCTGCAGCTTAGCAAGTCATTGGAATGTGGCAAACTATTTAAAAAAAATAGCTGGGAACCTCAAGATTTTGGTGTATCTGTCGACAACGGGTTTAAACAACTTTTTTCATAATATTCAAGTTCAAATGCCCCTCCCCCAATAAGTTTGGAAATATGGGAGTGTTTGGCAAAACATTCCAAGTCAGTGACCCCCAGCCCTGGAATTTTCTCCTAACAGGCTGCACACTTTAGCAGCCAGCCAAACCCAAAGTTTGGCAGCTCTTGATATATGGTACAAAACAGATTGTTTTTTAAGCCTAAATCAGTAAAATTTTATTTTACACAGCTTGTAAAAATAACCTATGATTATTGTTACTGCTCCAAGCCGAGTCAGTGGAGCCTACAGGACTATGACACCAGGAGCCCTCCTTAGAGTACCCCACCCCTACCCAGATGGTGGTAGCATCCTTTACTCATAATGATGGACTCTAGCCACAGGCCAGTGATCCTATAGCAACCCACCTAAGATGGGGATGATCAGGTGTCAGAGGACCAAGTCACAGCTGGCACTAGTGACAGTGCTGCTTGAACTAAGACCACAGTAACCAAAGGGTCCCATTTTTGTTTCTTTGTCTAAACTTATATACAACCCCGAAGCAGCCCTGGGCAACATCCCTTCTGTCACAGTCTATGATCCAACTTTCTGCTTCAGTTAAAGGCTACTTTGTTATTAAATCTGTAGCAAAGCTCTCATTCACCTCTTTCTGATAACCTACAACCCAATTCTTCCTATAGTCTTTTTTATCATAAACCTGACTGGAGTGTATGACCTTCTTCCTGTAATGTGACACTTGTACCCTGAAATCATGCCCAGCCCTGGGGATAGCCACCAACAGGCAGGAGGTCACCACAGCTCCCATCTTGCTACTACCTATTCATTTTTTAAGATTTACATGTGTGCGCACGTGCACACACACAGGAGCGTGCATTTGCAGGCTAGTGTCTCCAGACATCAGAAGAGGGAGTCAGTTCCCCTGAAGTTGGAGTTACAATGTGGTTGTGAGCTGCATGATATGGGTGCTGGGAATATAACTTTAGCTTCCTGAAAGAGCATCAAACCTTTTAACTGCTGAACAATCTCTCTGACCCTCACGCTCTTGTTCGTTCTGTAGCAGAAGAGAGCAAAACAAGCCACAAACAAAGAGATGATTTCCTGAAATCAGAATCTAAAAGCAGGACCTGGGCACCTTCTGATGCGACACTCACGGCTCAGTTCTCAAACATCTGGCATCAGCAGCTTAATCACAAACGCAATATTGTTGCAATTGCTAATACCTGTCTTTGGTATCTGTAGCAAATAGTATCATTTTGTAACTTTTGGTGGGCTGCATCATTTCCAGGGTACCAAACATAAAACTGAGTTTTGTTACTTTGTAGTTTCTAATTCACCTACAAGGAGTGATGCAAATCTAAGTGCTCTAAATTCTAAATGTACAAGCATTTTAAGAAGTCCTTTTCCTGCTCACCCTATTTCCCACTTTATTTTCTGTGACATAGGCATATATATAAGGGTGAAAATTGTCAGAATATATAGGAAAATATTACATCCACTAAGTCCTATTAAGTTGTAGGAAAGGAGTTAGGCTGGGAGGAACTATGCATATTTTATTCCTTTTGTGAAAATATATGTCTACATTTGATGAGACAGCTCCTCTTCCTCCTCCTCTTCCTCCTCCTCTTCCTCCTCCTCCTCCTTTTCCTCCTCCTGTTATTTCTCCTCCTTTTGTTTGAGATATGATCTTTCTGTAGTTCTGGCTGCCTTGAAACTCAATGTGTAGATCAGGCTGGCTTCAAACTCAGACATCTCCTAGTCTCCACCTCCCAAACACTGGGATTAAAAGTGTGTGCCAGGAAGGCCCTGGCCAGTTATTTTTTATCTTGATCCCTCTTCCACAGGTCCTCACCGGAATCTCCTCCTTTTCACTTGAGGCAGGGAATGAGTACTTTTGAGAAACGGGCACCAGGAGAACTGTTCCCACAGCTCATTCCTTCTGGACGCTATGCCCTCTGGAGAAAGCATACTTCTCTTCGGCCACTCTCGTCTTGCGTTGAACATTTACTGAAATATGTGATGCAAGCAGACATAAGTTCGTCAAAGATGTTTTACTAAATTGTACAACTAGGGACCAAATGATAAGTGAGGAGATAAGAAAGGCCCCAGTGGGTCTTCCTTTTGTTCATCCTGCAATCCTTCCCTATGTCTACAAAGGCTGTCTGTTTTTTCTTGCTGCCTAATTTTTACCCTCAGTTTGTTTTCAGAGAAGCCCAAGGTGGTAACTTTCATCCACTCTATCCTTGATATGTTTCTCCTCTCCTCTCCTCCCCTCTCCTCTCCTCCCCTCCCCTCCTCCTCTCCTTTCCTTTCCTCTCCTCTTCTCCCCTCCTCTCCTTTTCTAACAAGAGTAGCTAGAGGGCTGGAGAGATGGCTCAGAGATTAAGAGCATTGGCTATTCTTCCAAAGGGCCTGAGTTCAATTCCCAGCAACCATATGGTGGCTCACAGCCATCTATAAGACCTGATGCCCTCTTCTGGCAACCAAGCATGCATGCAGACAGCAAACTGCATACATAATAAATAAATCTTACACACACAAAAAGAAAGCTTTTTTAATAAAACAAAATAAAAAAAGAGTAGCTAGCTGTCAAGAACAGTATCTTAGACTTATCAGTCACTATCACTTCTTTGCTGTGCTGCAGAGAAACAAGTCAAACTCCCTGTTCTAATTCAGTATTCTCCTGTCATTCGCAATGCAGTAACAGAGAGGATAACAATATCACAGTGTCACCAAAGGCTCCAGCATTGCCCAAATTACTCAGTACTTCCCACCAGACTTTAACAATTTTCCCTTATCTCTAGGGTGGGAATTGATGTAATAGCTCCCCCTTTCCATGTCTCCTCTTCTAAGTTTGTTAATTATACTACAAATATGTAATATCCAGAGAAACTAAAGGCTAAAGGAACACACCTTAAACAAATTAGTAAAGGAATGCTGAGGGGATTTAAAAGGAGAATGCTCTCACCTCCCCATCTTTGCCTCATCTCTAGAGAGCAATGCGAGATGGTCTTTGTAGTTTCAGGTCTGGCAACAAGTCCTCACGAAGCTAGGCTGGCTTCGCAACCTGTCTGGGTCCCCACATTCCTGACTGACATGTCTTCATTTTGCTCTGGAAGGAAGGGACTGTGCTGTCTTTACTTTGGACCTGTGGAGGCTCACAGTGTACTGACACACAACTGGCACTTGGTAAGTGGCTTAGAAAAAGGCAGGCAGGTTGTGGAAATGGAATAGAAACCATGCCTTTGAGTGTCACTTATGATGCTCAGAGAGAACTATCCTCCCATAAGATGAAGAGTTGGCAAACAGGAGGGCTTAAAGCCCAATAAAATCCTGAATTCTGTCTCATTTCCTTAGCCCATCCAGTAAATTCCTAATATGTGCTGGTGGCAAGGACACACATTTGAAATTGGAATGGGATAAATCAAACAGGAATGCAGACATTTTTAAAACCTGTTTGTGTGACTTTGAGCACGTGACAAGCCTTCTTGGCCTCAGATTTTACCTGCTGTTCAGAGAGCCTTTCTGATTCAACCAGGTATGATGCTAAACGGCTGGGCATGGTCTACTGAAGTGTATTTAAGTCCTTCTCTCCTTGCCCTCTTTAAAAACACTCTTACACATACTTGCAGAAGAAAAAATAAGCTATAAATTACAGTGGCAAGATCAAATGAGCTGAAACGTAAGGTTAATGTTTTATATCCACAGAGCAATCTTTCACAGTGGTGTCAAGCAGAAAGTTCTGGTCAGTGTTTACACGAGGGCCTGATGAAAAATTCCAGACCTAAAACGTCTGCAACTGAGACTTGAACTCAGAAGGACCTCCCACCTCTGAACACATTTCATAACCAGAATTCTACTGCAATTGTTCTCCTTACAGACAATCCAGCTTCCAATATGCATTTGAGTTTTCGTATGGAAACTCTTATGGTATTGGAAAAACCCTGGCTATTTGAGACTGTCATCCTATCCGTGACACTATTCAGGTACTCAGCAACAGAGTACTTGCCTAGGAAGGAGGTTGTGAGTTTGCTCCCTGGCACTGCAATCATCAACATCATCATCATCATCATCATCATCATCATCATCATCATCACCATTTATAAGACAAATCATTTTGAATACCATTGTAGTTTCTTGACTTCTTTGACAGAATATGCTAACGTTATGTCAGTCTTTTCCTCACTGGGAACATTAGCTGCTATTCCACAGAAGGGTCTGCAGGCTCTAGAAAAAGATTAATTAACCCTTTGCATATCTCTTTTGAGAGGGTTTCAGGATTCACCTGGGCTGTAGTTGTAGTGGTCACTTCTAGCAGCCATTTTTCCCTCTCTGTAAGCCTGGCCTTTTGTGGCAATTGTTTTCCAGTATCTAATTTGCATATACATGTATCACAAATGCAGCGATGAAGATGCTTAGTAAATAAATGTGTTAAAGTCATCATGTTTTGTGATAAGTTTAGGGGCTGGAGAGCT
>LOEQ01002565.1:140577-155200 GCA_001685075.1 Bramus lutescens
GAAAGAAAGAAAGAAAGAAAGAAAGAAAGAAAGAAAGAAAGAAAGACAGACACAGATTGAGAAATTGGTAAACAACTCAAATTTTGCAAAACAACAAGATCCAATCTCTGAAAGCAGGGATTGGAAAGGAACCCCAGGTCAAGCTTGCACCAAAGTGAAACCACTCCCTGGTCTGTAGTGCTCTTCAGAAGTTACTACTGCGTGGGTTGTTGGACTTGTCCTGAGGAGTGGGAAATGTGTGGATGAAAAAGCCCATAGCTCATTATTAACTTCCCTCTACCACTTCACTGTGAGAAAAGGTGGGCTTGTTGATGATTGCTTCTTAAGTGAACCTAAGGGTTTAGTCACCCAGTTCTGGGTTAACTGACCCTGTTGCTAACAGTCAAATGTGAAATTAACTAGTGAAGCAAGCCAACAATGAAAACATCAAACAACTGAATAGCATGGCTTGTTAAAGACAACCAGCAATTAAAGGGCTAGCAAGGTGATAATCTGTTGCTTCTAGCATCTCACCCCACCATGGGCTCAGTTTCACCTCCTCAACTGGAAACTACTACAAAGGTTGTGACCCCAGCTGCTGCTGCCATTTGGACAATCCAAACGTCTCCCAGTTTCTCGCAATTGGATCTAACACTGCATTTCTACCGTACTGAGTATTCTTGAAAACACATTTTGTATTTGAAAGACTGCATTGTGATAATTGGATACTAAACGTTCCGATTTCAAAGTTTTCCGCCTCTTAGGAGCTAATGTAGAAACGTCACATTGATACAAGAAGTAGTTTTGCCTGTCTTTCCTCGTTCTGTAGCAGAAAGGGTCTTAAGTATTAAACAGGAAGAACATCCTATAAAGCCCACTTCTGGGCGACCCTAGGGCAGCAACATAGCACACTAATCAGGCGTTCCCGGTTACTCTCCTTTCCAAAAGTTCAAATACTTAAAACACAGCTCACAACATAAAAACAACTTTAATTTGAAAAGCCTCTTGTACTTGGAAAGTTCCAGGCACTGCCTCCCTCACTCTCTGGCTGGCCACAGGCGCTCCCTTCAGTCCTGTGACCTGGCCGGTCGGTCTACCTGAGAGCCTGTCCTGTCTGGTCCTCTGCTATGTGCTTCACCCCTTAGGCGAGCCCCAACCAAGCCCCACTAGAGATGATCAGGAAAGCAGGGTCGCTCACCAGTGAGGAGCCAGCAGCAGGCTACAGTGACCTCTAGGCTGGCAGGGCGCCTGGGGACCATGGCTNACGTGCTGGTTCCTGGGCAGCAGCTGGCAGGAGCTGGCAGGACTGGTCGCTGGTGCCTTGCACTCTGGGTCACTTGGGCGGTCTCTGCGGGTGTCCAGTGGTGGCCCCAGCGGCTGCAGCGCCCAAGAGTCACCGAGGAGCGATTTCCTGTGTTTTGGTCGAATGCCTCTAAGCCCGCTCCACGCTTTTCACATCCCAGACCGATTGCCACATCTCCCGCCCCTTCGCGCGCTGGTTCTCTGAAATCTCACTGGCAGCCTCCCAGGCTCTATCCGAGACATGGACAAATAAAGCCAACTTCGCGGGATGGTGTTTAGGCTAAAGTCCACGGGCAGCAGCAAAGCAAACCTTAAAGGGACATCTGCCTTACACTAACAGGGCGATCTTGCTTCAAGTACCAAATCCTTAAGGTGGTGGGAGGGCGGGACTGGACTTTCAGGAGGGTGTCGCCAGCCTAGTGGCCCCGCCTTCATACCCCCTGGACTTCGGCCGGATCTGGGTAGGAGGAACACTTTAAAAGTGCCCGGGCTTTTACTCCTTCTAGGGAGGCTGCTTGCCTGTGTCCAGCCGCGCAGAAGGGATCAGACCCGCAAGGAAGTCAGCGTGTCGGATAAATCCCTTTCTTGCCAGCGGACGCCTGGACTTAGCCTTGGATCCTTCTCATCACCGGGTCGTACTCATCACAGACAAGCGCTGCTGAGGGTTTTGCTTTATCTTTTAAGAAGATTCCTGATTAAAGGAAGTTATAGATTATGATTTTTTGTGTTTGGGGGTGGGGGGGAGAATAAGACTATGGCAAAAGGAAAAATGAGACACTAGACTGTGGGTGGGCAAGGAAGAATTAAGGAAACAGCGGTGGGGAGGAAGGCTGTCGCCTCCTTAGAAATGGAATGTGGGCTATTTTGTCTAAGCTAAATTAGGATGTTTGAACACTGGGGACTGACTCTAATAGAGAACTCAAGGTACTTTTTAAAGTTTTTTTCCTTCTTGTGTGAATATTTATTAAGTCATTTCATGATACTTCTTTCTAGGAGAGGTGGCCCAGTGGTAGTCAGCTTCTGTAGCCTCATCACTCAAGATTAGTGTTAGTTTCAGGAAATACGTGCCGTTTTCAAGCGCCTCAGCACCTTAGAGAATTTCAAAGAAGGGAAAGGAACGAATGGGTGGGTCTGTGGTTAGAGCCCTTTGCAGAAATCAGTCCAAATCAGCAAATAGTGGAACATCTCTATCTAGCAATAATGGGACCAAGCCGATGCCCCCAGAAGGAGGGCCCTCTGTCTACGTGACAAGGCAGCTTGCACAGGGCTGGAGGGGCCTGGATGCCCACATGCATCACCGAGTAAATGTCAAATGAAGAAACAAGGCAGCTCCGAGGGGAAAGGACAAATGTTAAGGAAGTTTAATGAACAAGAATAGGGCGAGCTGGTCAGGTATGGTGGCACATGCCTCTTATCCCACCTCTGGAAGCCTGAGGCAGGAGGACTGCCTATTCAAAGGCAGCCTGCACCCCAGAGGGAGGCCCTCCCTCAAAAACGTCAGCAGTTTAAGACAATGGAACCTTTCTTAATATATGTTTCAGGTGATTATGTAACACATGCTTACTGGGTTTGGTTTTCATGTCTTCTCTCAGTTCCAGTTTCAAAATTGCCCAAATATCTAGAAAAATAGTATTCTGTGGGATCATAGTTCATTCCCACTAGCCATTACTCAGGCTCCCTTACCTACATTCAAAAAATTTTTCCAAAGAATGACTTTCTGATGTATATACCGTGCCCCTTGGCTAATCCACTGTGTAGCTTCTGCCTGTCTGTAAGAGCTAATGGACTTCACAAAATAACCAATAAGTATTGATTAATGCTCTGGCACTTAAAACTCATAATAAATACTTTCCAAATAGTATTTTCCCCAAATACTTAGTTTTCAAAATATAACTAGTCTACAAATGTATATGTGCATACTTAAGTTTATGTGTGTACTTATGAATGTAAATATGGACACATGTAAAACAATGTATTTTACTAGACATCAAAAATTGTAAATATCTTATTATAATGTTAAGGTATTCTGATAATATGATCAAGGAGATAAGCAGTGACACCCTTTCTTTGCTGGGTGCTAACTTGTACTTCCAATTTAAATATTTGTGTATCCTCCTGGAGTTAAAACCTCAATGGTGATAAGCTCACTAACAGTAGCATTGCTATGTACAGTTAGGATTTTTTTTATTTATTGATCTTCCAGTCAAATCAATGAAAATGTAGAGATTGAAAAGTCAGCTATTGCTGGAGGATTGCATTAGAATCTGTACTCATTTTCTGAATATCATAAACTTCTGAACTACCATAAACTAAAATAGATTGCTGTCAAATGTACATACGGGCATGCATGCACACGCGCGCGCGCGCACACACACACACACACACACACACACAAAACCACACAGAGTACTTCCCTTTGTTTATTCTGACTAGTAATAAGACAGGCCACTGAATAAACCAAAGTCTATCAAACATAAATGCCCAATCTTAGAAGGTAATTATTCTATGAGACTCCTGGGCAGGAACCATTAAACGATATACTCTGCCATTTTAAATGAAACCTGATCTGATCAGATCCCATTTGGTGTTTAGAAATGAGTAGGGAGTTGAGGACCAAAGTAATTAAGAATTTGTGAGGTTGAGTCTATGGATGGAGACCAGATAGTTGGTTTGGTTGTTTGAACAAGAATGGCCTCCGCAGGCTCATATTTTTGAATACTTGGTCCCCAGTTGGTGGAACTGTTCGGAAGGAATGGAAAGTGTCACCTTACTGGATGAAGTGTGTCACTGGTGGGATTTAAAGCCCCTTCCCCTGTCCTTCCCAGTTAGCTTTCTCTGCACTGAGATTGTGGATCAAGTTGAAAGTTCTCAGCTACTGCTCAAGCAATTATGCCTGCTTGCCTGCTGCCATGCTCCCCATAATGACGGTCATGGGCTCTCACCTTCTGAAACTGCCCCTCCCCCACCTTTTCTTCTTTAACTTGCTTTGGTCATGATTACCTTTCACAACAATAAAAAACGGTAACAAAGACAGTTGGTGCATAGTTTTAAAAAACAAACACATGGGCTGGAGAGATGGCTCAGAGGTTAAGAGCACTGGCTGCTCTTCCAGAGGTCCTGAGTTCAATTCRCAGCAACCACYRAGTGYCTCACAACCATCTGTAATGAGATCTGGTGCCCTCTTCTGGCATGGAGATGTACCTGCACAAAGAACATTGTATACATAATAAATAATTTAAAAAAAACAAACACACATAGTTTACCTTAAAGTTTGTGTTGGACTTAGTCTAATCCACTAGTATTATTTAGTAGAAATTCATATTTCTACTAAATCAATTTATTTAGTATATTTTTATTTATTGTATACTAAATATATTCATTCATTTGTATACTAAATAAATAAGTTTAGTTTGTGAATGTAAAATGAGTAAGTTTATGTAAAATAAACATTTAGTATAACACTTTTAGTATACATTTACTAAAGTTCTGGAGTTAGGGTGCATGGACTCAAGCTCTGGAACCACAGTCCTGTAGCTGTGTGGCACTGGAAAATGGCCTGGGCTTGCTAATGATGAAAATTATCCTCTCCCTGATGTGAAGCCTGAATGAGGCAACCGAAGGCATTTGGTGTAAAGCTTGAACCTCATTAAGTGTTCACAAGCTACTAAAGATCCTCCTCTCCCATGGTAGAAGAATTGTTATTGGGTCCACAATGGAAAGTTAGGTAGTTCCTGCGTGTGATGGGCCCTGAAGAGAAACATTGCCATATGATGGCCACCAGAAGGGAAACTTTAGCACTTTAACTGAAAACAGTCTTCATCAACTCCTATTATTTCTTAAATTACCTTTGGCAGATTTACTGGAAATAATCGAGTTATCCAGAGGATATGCCCACGAAATGGATGTATATTAAGATACCAAACCATGATAACATAGGCATGGATTTGCTTTTCCAATTAGCTAGGTGTCAAATGGATTTTTATGTTTTCAACAAAAAATAGCAAGTGTCACCAGGATTTGGGAATTAAGAGGGTTCAAACAACAGAAGCCTAATGCCATGGGGTAAAGAGTCTTCCCACCTGGAAGGCATGGAAAGTTTTGCTCAATAACAAATATTTTAAAGTTTGTTCCATATTAAAAAAATTCGAAGAAATAAATTTAAAATAATGTTTCTTTTTAAAGAAAAGTTCGTACAGAGCTTTCAAAAACTTTTTTGCTTCATCCTTTTTTTTAAATGTCTGTGAAAATTCTGTACATGTCAATCATAATTTCTGGTCCTCTCTCACCTCCTAGTATTCTCTCATTCCCCTTCCACTCCTGCTGAAACCATTCAACCTACCAAGTCCTCCCTGCCCACTGTTATAAGTTTTTTTATGTATGACACAGTGAGTTTAATTATGGTAGCTACGTGAATGTGTGTTGTATAGGGGGGTTATTTACTGGAAAAATGGCAACGTATCAATGGCTGTACCGTTGAACAAAATCTACACTTCCCCCAGTACCCTCAACTGCCAATGTTTTAAGGTTCCTTCAAACACACCTTCATCTCACTCATTGCTTACTGTGAGGCTTTAGTGATGATAGAATTGTCTAGATCTGCATTTCCTTTTTCAATGATTCCGTAACGTTTTAGATTTTATCACTTCGGTCTGTAGCGAACCAGGGAAGTGTTTCCAGGGCAGGGGTAGTGATGCCCGCTGACAGGAAGAACCTACGCAGGTACAGGATGCAGCCGGCTCCGTTTTTAAACTCTGCTATGGACTGGTCTCCAGCGCTGTTTTCTTCTGAGGTGAAATGGGCAGCCCAGTTGTTAGGCCACTGCAAATCTGCTGCCCATTAACTTCTTTCACTTGTAACGGGAAACAGAATGTAAACCCGGCTCTTCATTCTACCGTTGGCCGGCTTCATTTCAAGCCTATTAAGCTTCGCAGCACAGATTCATTAATGCTGTTGCACCTTGAAAATTCACGCGTGTTCCCTTTGTGATCAAAGCAAGTCCAAGCGATGAGGAGTCACCACTAGACAACTGTTTGTTTTCTGTTATTGAGGCGCATTCTTGCGGGAGTGTTTTTTCACTTAAATAGGTGTTCCTCCCGCCCCATTTCCTGAATGTATCTGGCCAGCAACCTTGTCCAAAGGCATTTGGGCAACCGGTGCAAAAGGAAAAAAAAAATCCTTGACGTTAGAATCGTGGTGAGGTTAGATGAGCTCTGAACACTGTATGAAGTGTCCCTTGATGTATTGGCAGGCTTCAACAGGAGTGACGCACCATGCTGCAACAGAGAGGCTGTGCCAGGGTGGTACCCTGGCAGGAAGATTCCATTCGTGGCACTCTCTGACTCAGAAGAAAAAGTGATGATAGCCAGAAACAGTTCAGCTGCACTGCTGGGTCCCTTAATTTGAAAGACCAGTCTGTGTTATTTTACCACGTGATGCATTCGGGCTCTTCTGGGGTTGTTTTACCAGGTTCCCCTTTAACAACTTCTAACGAGTTAAACAAAGTAAGAGTTTTGTTTATTTGTTTGTTTGCTAAAATACTATGATAATAGGAAAGTAAAAGCATCAGTATTGCTTATAGCAGGATTGGGTCATTGAACACATTTGTAGGGAAATAACTTGTCTCTGATTTAAAAAAAGAAACATATCAAGGGAAGAGATGCTTAGTGTTTGTTCCTGAGATAACAAATAACTTGTGTTGCAAGTCACGATATGCTGTACCATTCTAGAGGCTGTACCGGTCATCAAGTTACCTTGGCATATTGGTTTGCCTCTTTTGAATCCATCCCTGAAGGACTCAGAGGTGCTGAAGTATCAGGCCCATCACGTAAACTCAGAAGCTATCTAGAAATACATGCATGGAGTAGGCTTTCTAATTGTGTCAGACCTGAGAGTAGACGACAAGAAAAAACAGGAAAAATGAGATGGATCCATTAAGATAAGAAACATCGAAGTTTAGAATTGGGGAAACGGGAGGGTGAGACTCTTACAGAAGGACGCAAAGAGCGTCCGGCACTTTAGACAAGGACCCCAAGCCTCCTCACTCTTTCGTCTTTCAGGCCTGCCAAACTAACCCCATAAGAACGATGCTGCCAAGCCTGCTGTCAGCTGAAGATGTAGCCCAGCCCTCTTGGCACACAGTTGCATTGGTGTGCTTTCCGGGCCAAGCCTGGTGAAGCTCTTCCCTGGGCAGTTGTTCTTGACCAGGACATCCCCTCAGTACCGTTCTCAGTTCGAGTTCTCTTCTTTCTAACAGCTGGATTTTCACAGGCTGGAGACTTCAGTTGGTGAAGTCTTGCCCTCCAGACAACTTTCCCCTTACTGGCTCAGTGCCGAGTGACTCATTTTTCTTCAATGGCACTAAACTACACTGACAACAATGACAGATACTTTGCCATCTAAACTTTCATTGTCCCAAACTTCAAAACATGTGCCTTTCCTTGCCCAACTTCACATTTTTCTAATACTTCTGTTCTACTCTTTGCCTTGTCACACTAAAGACCCGGGGTAACAGCAATGAACAGTAACTATGACACAGCCTGAATGGCATCCTGTCTTGAAATGTCCTCTGTCGAATTAATTCATGCACAATTTAAAAATCCTTCTCACTCAAGTTTTCAGAACACAGGTGGATGCAGTCTTTGTCACAATATTGTTAGAATTGACCCCAATCTAGTTCTTGGGAGAGTATTCACCTCCTTCCCTCATGGACCAGGTTGCTACTGTCCACATTGCTCTCCACATTTTTGTCATCTAAACTCACACCAAGCCAGCCCGTTAGGCTCTCTTTAAGGCACTCCTGAACTTTTTCAGCCCAAAGTTTCAAACTCTTTCATAGTCTTCAGCAAGTCAGTTCCAAAGGCTTAAGAACTGTCGGGCTTTATCATATTAACGATCCCATCTCACAAAACCCCATCTCACAAGATCAATTTCCTGTATTTACCTTTTTCATTCTTATGACAAATTTCCTAACAAGACGCATCTTGAAGGAGGAAAGGCTTGATTGCAGTTAGAGGGGATATGGTCCATTATGGTGTCAGGAGTGGGAGGACCATTGGCCACA
Organism: Bramus lutescens; assembly: GCA_001685075.1. Classification (NCBI taxonomy): domain Eukaryota; kingdom Metazoa; phylum Chordata; class Mammalia; order Rodentia; family Cricetidae; genus Bramus; species Bramus lutescens. Next base: position 148,919 of record LOEQ01002565.1, read on the forward strand.
CTGCATCCTTCATGGAAGAGCAGAGAGCTAGTAATGATAGTGCTCAGCTCACTTTCTCCCTTTTGTGTAATCAGGGACACATGCCCATGGAATATCACCACTCACAGCCAATCTAACTCATGAAATCTGTCCAGACATGTATGTTTGACTTCAAGATGATGCTGACAAGTTGCCAATGAGTCTAAGCCATCACAGGCTCCCATCTTAAAATGCATGCTACTGACCATGACCAAAGAAGCCATTCTCTAGAGCAAATGGAGACCATCACAGAAAAAAAAAAAAAACCACAACTGGCACAATGCAGAGATCAACCAATCACTGGGACGCCAGTCACAGAGGCTGGATCTACATTATAGCTCTTCCACAGTGGCTCAGGGAACAGCGCAGAAAGACGGGAGAAAAAAAATTGCAAGAGCCAGAATGCCAGGAAGTCTGTTGTTAGTCTCTCCTAAAAATGGCTGTATAAACAAGACCATAATAGTGGCAATATCAAAGAATCCTCTTCAACCTGCTATTCTTGGGTCTACCTTTGCTATGTGAACAAACATGAAAACATCATTTGAATCAGGATTCGGTATAGCCAGCTTTTATGTTGGCTCAGCTGTGACTTTAGTAATACACAGGACTACCAATGGCTATAGCCCAAAATTTAATAATGTAGGCTGCCTGAAACGACCTAAAAATCTGAATACGTAAATGTGTGTTGGTAGAATCAAGAGGAAAATAATTATTTTCTTCCACACATGTATATTTTTATATTATTAACTTTATTGATGTATCCACCTTGAGTTGCAACTGAGCAAAAGTAGCCATCATATATTTACCTAAAGCCAAATTGTACTCACTAACATGGAACTGATTTTTTGGTATCTTGCAAAAATGAGCGTTTAAGTGCTGAGAAACAAAGCCCGAAAAGCTAGAAGCAATGTGTGTCTGGCACTTGGCAGCATCATGATGCTACTGGAATCTCAGAGTGAAAGCTCAGAGATCTCTACGGACTAGTTGTGGCCTCCTATCCAACAAGTCAATCAAAGAATTGAGCAGTACTGATGTACAGAATAAGGTTTTAATCAGCATGGCTACAGGGATGAAGAGATTCTGTTATCCAGACCTGACTTGAAGACTGAGGATTCTTAGAAGAAAGCAAAGACAAAAGATGAAGATTTGGAGAGTTCTATTTAATTGGGGGATTTGCACATACGACACTGGAGGCAAACTCCAGAAAGCTAGACCTGGTTGATCATTATCTCAAGACTGGTTCTGCTAAATTCCAGCAAGACCCTCACCATGTTAGGGTCCCTTTAGTCCCCTCCCGGGGTAACTGATCTGCTTTCGAAGATCTCATCATCCGTCTCTTTATGTTCAGTCTCTTGTCATAAACATGTTTATCAACCTGACCTACTATTCCTCCTAGTGTACAAACTGAGGATCTGACCAACTCAAGGTATGGTTGGAGGGAAGGATTTTATTGTAGATATGAAAGAGAGTACTGTCAGAGGCATCTGGAAGAGTCCAGAGCAGGGAGAAAAAGCAGTAAATTGAACATGGCTAGCAGCCTGGCAGGGGCCATGAGGAGGATGGGGGAGCAAGAGCGGAAGAGAAAGAGACAACGGAGAGAGAGGAAGAGAAAGAGACAATGGAGAGAGAGGAAGAGAGAGGAGAGAGAACAAAGAAAGCACAAGCACATTGCCGAAATGGCATGGTTATAGGGGAAAGAGGAGCTAGAGGAGGGAGGGGCAGGAGCTGCAGAAATTTAGAGTTCAGGGTAGGATGGGGAGGGGTGGGGAGGTGGGCTTGTGAGAAGAGTCACAGGTACTGAAGGAGCCTAGGGGCCAGCTTGTACTTTGGTATGCTAACAGGCAGAACCTGACACCTAGAACTCAAGTTGATTACAGAAAAGAGTGGACTCAGAGAGGGAAGGGAAAGTAAAAGAAACACAATGGAGTTAGCCAAACCAACGTCTAAGCCCTCATTCAATAACTGGATGTTCAGGTTTATCTTTCATAAAACCTTTTAACTCATTTTTGTTATCCTCTCCCCAATCTAAATTGCAGCCTTACCAGGCTCCCTCTCTGGCCTCACCTTGCGGGCTCCCTGGTCCCTGTGATCATTTTTTAAGTAATTCAGGTGAAAACCATAGAGTATAGTATCAAAAATAGGTAAGATTTATTGCAAGGTAACATGAAGCACTACAAAATGCTGATCTATATGTTTAGATAGACATATTATTGGCAACTGTACTTTCAGTGTAGCCATTGGGTTTCTGATATTCCTGCCTCTGCCTCCTGGGGGCTGGGGCCAGCATTTGTGTACTGACACACCCAGAAGCTTTGTACTGTTTTCTATAAAATCTCTAAAACAGAGAGATAGCTTCCTGAAGGCTGCTTTCCTGCCCAGGTGATGGACAGACCCATTTGTATAAACTCTTAAGGGAGGGGACAATGGCACGTCTTTGTTTTTTATCTGAAAGGCTCTGGCTAGATAGTAATCTTACAATCTTCCTGGCCATTAAGTAAGGTATGTCTCCACCCTAGGCCTGAGATACAACACAGATCCATTCTCTTGGCCAACAATTGGGAAACCTTGCCTATTTTGCTTGCTAGATATATTAGTCCTATGAGAAACCAAAGAAAACAAAACAAAAAAACTTTAAAGTAGGTTTCACAGAAAACACACACATACACACACAAGAAATGAAACTATTTACAAAGAAATCTTATTTATTTATTTATTTTGAAACAAATCTCACAATGTAGCCCTAGAATTCTCTATGAAGACTGAGCTTGCCTCCAACTCAGAGATTCACCTCAGGTTGGGGGTGGAGAGATGGCTCAGTGGCTGATAATTCTGTTCTCAGCACTCATGTCAGATAGCTCCCAGCCTTGTGTAGCTCCAGCTCTGTGGGGTCTGACACCTCAGGCTCACAGAACAACTGTACGTGTGTATAGATATCCATACCTACACATCATTAAAGAAAAATGTTGATAACCCTTGAAAAATAGGTGAAGGTACAATATCTAAAAACAGAAAAAGTGCAAGAGGAAGTGAACAGATTTGAATTGACAGAAGAACAATGAATCGTTTGCAAATAGATCAACTAAAATAATCCAGTGTGTGGAAGAGAAAAGGGAGTAGAGAATGAATGAATGAATAAATGAAAGAAGGAAGAAGAGGAGTGACTATTAGTATAGTTATAATGAGACTTGCAGAAGAGAGGAAAGCAGAACAAAGTATACTTAGTTAGAAATGAGAACTTTCTAAATGGGATGGAAAGTATTAAAAAGTCACATTTTAAACTCCAACCAAAGAGGTCTACATCTTGACTCACAGTCAACTGTCAAAAGTCACAGAAAAAGGAGCATAATAAAGTAGCAAATATATTCCTTCTGTGTTCGAAGTTTCTAAGAATGACAGATGATTTCTAGAGAGACATTGTGACGGTCAGGATAGAATAGAATATCCAAACTACTTTAAGAAAAAAAAATTTTAACCAAATGCAACCATGTCATCCAGGGCTGGGGATGAGCAAGTCAGATGTTCTTAGGTCTGTAGATTCTGGGGAAACTTATTGCTAGTAGCTCTATTCTAGAAAGAATGCTAAAGAAACTCTCCATCCTGAAAAGACACTGGGCAGCAACTCACATTCACATGAAGGAATAAAGAATGTCACTAAAGACAACTTCATGAAAAACTGTAAAAGACAACAAACCTATTTTGTGTACAAATTTTCTTAGAATTTCTATTACTGTGGAGAGACGCTATGACCACTGCAACTCTTGTAAGAAAGCATTTCATTGCATCTGACTTACAGTTCAGGGATTGATTCCATTATTGTCGTGGCAGGAAGTATGGTGGCAAGCAGGCAGACATGATGCTAGACAGGAGCTGATTGTCCTAAATCCAGATCTGCAGGTAGCAGGAAGAGAGCAAGACTTTGGGCCTTGCTTGAGCATCTGAAACCTCAAAGCCCATTCCCAGTGCCACATTTTCTCTAACAAAGCCACACCTACCCCAACAAGGCCACACTTCCTAATAGTTTCATTCCCTAGGGGCCTATGGAGGCCATTTTTATTCAAATCATCACACTTGTCTTACCATATTCAAAAGACACCCGAAGTCACAGAGTGGAGGCACACACTTGTAATCCCAACACTTGTGAAACTGAGAAAAACAATTGCCTGATGGAGACCAGAATGCTCTGTGTAACAGGTCATGAACTATTTACTGAGGCCTTGTCTCAAAACAAACAAAACAAAGACCAAATAGATAAAAATCAATTACATAGAACAATAACGATAAAGCTATCAATGTGCGTAAATTACTACAATTTATATGGCAATAATGGCAAGGAAGGGAATGGGAGACACAGTGTAAGAAGAAGGAAATGAGTTTTCGTTTGAACAAACATATTATGTATTACTAAAATCAGCCCAACTACATAAATTTAAATTAAAATGCTAACTATAATTATCAGGACAAATGTGAAGAAATAAATTTAAAAGTGTATGAAAGATTCAACCAAGGAAATACTATAGTATATTATAAACTATCTACTTAATAGAACATGAGGAGATGATTAGGAATAAGGGAACTTTTCTTAAACCATCTACAAATGTTAACCCAAATGAATCATAAAAATAAATATAAAAACAACACTATAAGGTACTAGAAACATGGCAATAAATCTTCACAGCTTTGGGTTAGTTAAGGGTTTCTTGGATTCAATGCTAATAACACATGATAAAAGAACAATATAAGATACACTTTAATACAATTTGAAAAGTATACTTCGAAACTTATAATCAAAGTATAAGAAAAACAAGCAAGGAAATTGCATTCTACACTGCTGTAGAAAATGTCATTAATCTATAGGTGTCTAGGACTAATGTATAAGTCATAGTTCAGTAATTAAAAAAAACTAATATAAATGTTATCAAAGCTGTAAATATGAATTTCTACAAAGAGAAGCCAATAACAATTATCAAAGAGCATATGAAACTATGTCAACATTATTATTTATTGTGTACAAGTGTCATTTCATACTCATCAGAATTGCTTTTGAGAAGAATTGGAAAGGATGTAGAAAAATTAAAACACATATAGATTCTTACTTTTTAGGTTTATTAATTTGTGTATTTTATGTATGTGAGTTGTCTGTATATTCATCTGCACACCAGAAGACAGCATCAGACAGTAGTGAGCTACTATGTGGGTGCTGGGAATTGAACTTGGGACCTTCGGAAGATCAGTAAGTACTCCTAACCACTGAGCCATCTGTCTAGCCCCATAGACTCTAAATAGTACAACCAGTTTAGAAAAGTCCTAGTTTCCTAAAGCTCTACGTAAGTTCTCATTGCGCTTTCAGCAGACCAAATAATTCCACTCCTATTATATACTCAGAAGAACTGAAGATATTTTGTCATACCGAGTCACATACATAAATACTAGCATTATTCACAGGGATGGAACATGGCAAACAATCCCAATGTTCATCAGTAGATGAATGGGTAAAATATGGTATATCTATGAAGTTATTCAACCATGAAAAGAAATAACATGCTAACACATGCTTCATCATGAGAAAGCTCAAGAAACATTATGGGGAAAGCCCCACATACACAACAGTCCATATAGTTTGTACATGAGCAGGTAAATATAAAAAGACTTTGGAGATGGCTCAGTTGGTGAAGGCTGTGCAAGCATAAGGATCTGAGTTGGAATCCCAAGCTCCCTTGTAAAAGCCAAGCACAGTAGAACACACCTATAATCTCGACACGGGCAGGTGAGGGGAGACAGAAAGGTTCTTGTCTAGACAAATCAGTAAACTACAGGTCCTGGGGAAACCTTGTTTCAGTAAACAACCAAACAGCAAAACATATGAGGTGGAGAGCAAGCGAGGAAGAAGGCACGTTTTGTTGGTGCCTGGCCTATACCTGCCATATCTACATAAACACCCCCCTTACACACATGCACAGACATGTACACACCACACCAACACACACACACACAAACCACACACACATACACACACATACATACACATACATACACACACAAACCATACATACACATACATACACACACACAAACCACACATACATACAAACAACACACACAAATCACACACACGCACACACACACAAACCACATGCACACACGTACATACACACACAAACTGCACTTACACACATACAGACACACACACATACACACGTACACACACAAACCACATGCACACACATACACACATACATACACACACACACACACACACACACACAC
>LOEQ01002565.1:174061-200870 GCA_001685075.1 Bramus lutescens
GGGAGGGAAATGGGAGGAGGGGAGGAGGTGGAAATTTTTAATAAATAATAAAAATAATTAAAAATATTGATTGTACCCCCCAACCCAACTTCCAAGTGTTGTAATATCATAAGTCATATATTCAATATAAGGCTTCCCTAGAGAGGTGAGGTGTAGTTGGTTTATTTATTTACTCTTTGGGGGAGCCCATATAAATACACAGAGACTTACTCTTTCTTATGAATGCCCAGTCTTAGCTTGGCTTCATTTTAGCCAGATTTTCTAACTTAAATTATCTTGTTTCTATTTCACTACATTTTGCCTCTGGACTACTTACTTTTTTTATTCTATATTTATATCTCTATATTATATTTATTCTATATCTTTCTTTCCTTCTTATTTAATGGTTAGTTGTGTGGCTAGGTGACTGGTCCCTGGGATTCTCCTCTCCTTCTCCTTTTCTTGCTCCTTGCTATCTTCCCTAGATTTCTCCCATTTATTCTCTCTGACCTCCAGCCCTGCCTATTTTTCTCTCCTGCCTAGCTATTGGCCATTCAGCTGTTTATTAGACCAATCAGGTGTTTTAGGCAGGCAAAGTAGCACAGCTTTACAGAGTTAAATAACTGCAACACAAAAGAACGCAGCACATCTCTGCATCATTAAACAAATGTCCCTCAGCATAAATGAACGTAACACATCTTAAACTAATATTCCACAACAGGGTAGTCTTTGACTTTCCTGTGTGGTAGGAAGCAAGAATAAACTGGTTAGAGCAGAAGAACTTTGGAGGAAAATCTTCCCCGGTGTGTTCAGGAAACAGGCTTATGTAAAGTGAGGAGACTGTAGCAGAGCACAGTGGGAGATGTAGTCAGATTTGATGATAGTCCACATATAGGACTTGTATTTCATTCAGAGGAGAAGGTCAGTGGAGGATTGCTAGCAAAGGGATATAATCATGGGACATAATTTTAAGGAATCATTCTTTCAAAATAGACCATAACACAGCAAGGACCAAAGCTAAAAAGCAACAAGAAAACAATGGCGAACCCCAGGACAGCATTCTAGCAGTTTGGATCAGTGCGAAGGTGATGAGAGGTGGTAAAGTGCTGGGTGTAGTTCCACCTCAGAAGACTCACCAAGCTCACAAGTCAGGTGTAGGAGTCCACCAATGTCATGGACAACAAACTGGATGTGGCTCAAGAGCCTTCTGGTCCTTAGGATCCCACTGTCCTCACCAGACCCATATGATGCTTTGCTGCATGTTGCCTGCGGGTAGGTACCCATCTGATATACCAAGCACATCATCTCCTGTGCTCATTGGTCCTTTGTGCAGTGCACATCCTTATACTCATCACTGAGTCCTCCCTTCTGTTCCTTAGAACAATTAACTCACACTTAGGGAATGAAAAATGGTAGGAGCTGGTTATTTGAGAAATAAACAGGTGAAGTACTTGGAGATTCGCAAATGTTAAGAATTAGCCATGAGTGTTATTACTAGAGAAGCATACTTAAAAACATACTTCCAATCTATTCAAGGATTTAATTATTCTCTGTATCACTGTGGTGCCCACTGTAGTGGCTATGAAGGGATTTAGTTTCAATTAACAATGATTGAAGGGAAATAAAAGAAAATTCATTGCCTCAGTCTTAGGCATATTTCAATTTCTCAGTAGCTGCATGTGACTAAGGGCTCCTGGATTTGATACTGCAGAGCAGGGCAAACCTTTGTGATTGTGGTCAGTCCTGCTGGAAGGTTCTGGTATGGGCTGCAGAGGAAGGAGCAGAGGTTAGACCTCCCTGCATCATTGTCACACACCACTTCTCACCTTCGGGGAGCTCTCCAACCTAAGTTACTTCTAGACATTGGAGGGTTTGAAAAATACCACTGGCCATACCCTAGCTCTCTCGAGGCTTCCAAGTCCTTTCATTTCTTAATATAACACTTCTAGGAAATGAGGTACAATCACAATATTGTGTACACATGTGCACATAGGAAGTCAGAACCCTTTGCCACAATCCCAAGAGGTACACAATTTGGCTTCATATAATTCTTCATCCTTTTCAAAAGACCTGGGCCTGAACTTAGAAGGAGTTAATGTACATTTTCAAGGAAATGAAAACCAGATGTTGGGATATATTTATTCTTACTCTTCTAGCTTTTCGTCTGAAGAAGATGGGTGGTGGATGAACAAAATCTTTGGGGATTTTCAAATGAGGCTTAATATTAGTTTTACCCTCCTGAAGAGGAAGACAAGTTTGCTTATGGGTATGGGATCACAACATTCCAAAATGTTTTATCTTGCCGTCAAAGCTTGGATCTGTTCAGAGTGGGCGTCAAGCTTGGCAAGAGATAGTCTTTCATTCATGAGGCTCAACCAACTAAGTTCTTTTTTTCTTGGCAAAGGACAGTATGGTCTGATTTACAATAAAAATTTAAATATAGATTGTTATGTTTATAAAAATTTAAACTTTAAGCTATCGATTACATGAAAACAATGGTGTTGCTTCAAAAAAAAAAAAGAACTGTAGCTGGAGTGTGGCAAATCTACCATGAGTTGTTCCTTTGGCAGTGATGCTGTGAATTGATGATGGGGCTATACAGGTAATACTAGTCAACTTTGAAGAGACATCTAAAAACACCTAGAAGGCCTGGACACCTAGATGGCTCTGCTGTTAAGAAGACTGGATGCTCTTCCAGAAGTTTCAGGTTCAATTCCTATCACCCACAAGGCAGTTTACAATCATCTATAGCTCACTGGATCATCTAGTCTTTGTGGGAGCTGGCATGCCCATAGTGTACAGAGACACAAGCAAGTAAAACACCCATGTATATAAGATAAATAAGTACATAATACACAAAAAATAAATAATAAAAAGCACCTAGAACTCTTAGGTAATACAACTTTGTCAGAAAAATGTAACAAATGGCCTGAATAGTCTGCTTATCACTGATAGGACTACCTTGGTCCAATGTTTGTCAAGTAATTTGTGACCTCCAGAATTCTAACACCCACCCTCTGTGTTGATGATGTTTGTCCAAGAATATCAGGTCAAAATTTGTAATAAAGAACTGGAAAGACAGCTTGCTTGGCTTGCAAACATTAAGACTTACATTTAAACAACAGACTTTTTTCAAAAAGCAAATATAGTGACTCACACTTGCAGTCTCATCACTAGGGAAGTAAAGACTCCAAGACTGTATTATGGCCTCCACATGCATGTGTACATAATGTTTGCACCCATATACATACATGTGCACTTACACAAACAAAATTAGCATACACACAAGAAGTTCAATAAAAATAGTTGCCAGTGTATGTTATGAATGTACCTTATACCAATTATTATGCAAACACTTTAAAATGTTATGTCTGTGTGTAATTACTCTTACTTGTATGTATTAACATACTCACTTGTACCTGAGTAATTAATGATTAGGTACAGAACCACACATACTTTTCTGATCTGGTATACCCTTAAATTGAACTTAAAACCTGTAGAAAATGTCATTTGAGTTGTAACAAATTAGATACATAAACAGAGACAATGTTTTCCTGAGTCATCTGGAGATAACATGGGCAAGCATCTGGATTACTGGTAGAATAATGAGGAACCTTGAGAAAGGACTGTGTGCCTGCAGCTGTATTTGGAATGATACTACACTTGTTTACTCTGTTGGGCTATCAGGCTGTTAGAAGTGTGTGCTGTTCTGTATCAGTACCAGCCCTTTTGGGAAACTCATTCAGTGGGAACACTGCTTCAAAGCCTTTAAATATGAAATCTGTCTATTTAACAACCCATCTTTATTGGAATATTCCGAGTCTTAACCTTCATGTGACAGTAAAATGGTCTGCTATGTTCTCTGATACATAGTAAGCGCTCAGAAATGTTAGTTTGCTTTACTCCCATTTTGTAGCCGTCCAAAACAAAAATAAGCCGAAGCTTTCTGATTTCCATTCTAGTGTAGCACAGGGGATTAGATTCTTCCTTTAATTAAAATTCCATTTCCTACCAATTCTAAATTCCAGGGAGTGATTTCAGGAAATTTATTGCAGTTCATCTGAGGATAAAACTACTGGCATTTGAACTTATGATGCCATTTGTAGCATGCTACAGCTTTGCAGAAAGATACTGCTTTGTCAAACCTTCCTTCTTAATTAGGTCTTTCTGTAAATTGTTTGGTAAGCAAACTAACTAATTAAGAACCTGATATGGTAATTTTTGTTTTATAGTCAGCAGATTCTTGGATATGCCTACAGAAATAAGAGACATCTCATGATAATATAAAATGAGAAGAGTGCCTTATCTAACACATTAGATCCTCAAACTTTCTCTTTTTCTTTCAAGAACATTGAAAAGTTGGAGCCTTTTAGTCTCATTTTGTGCCTGTCTTTGCACATAACTCTCTAAAATAACTCCTCAGTTTCTGCTCCTCCGAAACTAAAATCCCAGTAAAAACAATGCTGTAAAAGTGTTATTTAAAGAAAAGTTTAGTCAAGTTTTGCCAGTTCTATATTTCAGGTCATTAATATATTCTCACACTCTGTTTTTGTCTCAAAAGCATTTCATCCTTTGTTTTTTTTCTAATTTTTAATTTTTTTAATAAATTTTCACATTTCTTATATCTAAATATTTGTCACCTACTTGTCTATCTATCATTACCTATCTATTGACCGTCTACCTACATATCACGTATGATGCTGGTATGTTTGTGTTCCCATTATATTTCAGTATAATTTTATTGAATATATATTGAATTATATTTCAATAAAAATATATTTTCACTAATTCCTTGGTAACATCTATCATCTTCAGGCTTGTTACACTTCAGCCCATTACATACATACATCTTCAGGCTTGTCATTCTTCATCCCATATCATACATACATCTTCAGGCTTGTCACACTTCAGCCTATATCATACATACATCTTTCCTTCTGTTTTTCTGTCTCTCTCACAAAGAGACACAAATGAAACCCCCTTCGTGCGCATATACAGAATTTCCATTTCCATGTCTAGGGAATTCAGTGTTGTCTCTGCAAACAAGTTGGTGTCCAAGACAGTTCTAGGTTTTCTAATCACAATTTGAAGTTACTGCACCTGTGGAGTGTTTGGGGCCATGTGAGATTCAGATTGAATGTGGAATGTAGTGCTATTTATCCTGAGCAGTACACAGCAAGTCCATAGCCCTTATGTTTCCCCAGTTCATTTTACATGTGAAAGAGGCTCGCCACATCCATAGCACATATAGCAAGTGAACTTGGGGCCTCACTGCGCCAGGGGTGCTTTGTCTGACTTCTCGTTCACAGTTGCTGAATGCTTTGCCACAGCTGCAAACCCCTGAAAGCTGTGATTTCTTTCATTTCTGTTCCTCTTTTGTTTCTCATCCAAAAGAATATCAGACACCCATTTTACATGTGAGCTCAGGTGTGGCATGTGTCTGTGTAATATTCTACCCACGAGTGTTATTTTTTTTTGTTTTTGTTTCATTTCCTGAAGTATAGAGCCTGACCATCCATTGGCATGGATGCTTCTTTTTCTTTCCTAGTTTTTGGAAAATTCAGCCCATTACCAGTTCTTGGACTTCTCTTCCCCAGCAAACAATTGTATTTCTATTAATCCTCCCTCAGTTTTCTGTTATCGAATTCATGAAACTGCTCTTGCTAGTCATGGGTGACATCTCACTAGTCTCCATGTTATCTCATTGGCTGTTGACATTACTTTCTTCTTTTTCTGTTTATCACTGGAATACAACTCTCTTCAACAGCTAGAGTAAGCTTTCATTCCTTGCAAACAAAAAAACTCAATGTGAAAATGTCAGGTTTTAAAGAGTTAAAGAAAATTTTAATCTTTTTTTTGCATTCAGCTAATCTAATTTTGTGACTTGTTATCACACAACTATGGGCAAAAGCTTAAACTGATTAAAATGGCATTGGTCTGTCCTCTTTCTTTTCCTGTTTTCAGTACAGTCTCCCCAAAACTCATCTGCTGTGTTTACACCCCAACACCAAGCACAAATGCTTCCATCGTTTTGCACATATCACCTTTATCTCTTTCTTGAAACATCCTTCCATTGACTTGTTTTGAAAGCTATCTAATCTTCCTCCCATTCCAACTCAGGTATCTCAGTACATCACTTTAGGAATACCTTTCCTATAAATATTCAATGATAAATGTTGCTGAGTGCCTGTGTACACAGCATGTTGGGTGTGGAGAATCTATAATCAAACAGGAATGCTCTGAGACAAAATAAGGCCTTCATATGAATTATGCTTTTGGAGAAGACAGACCCCCATCTGGTGAATGACAGATAAATAAGAGTTGTTTATGTGGCTAATGCTATCATGCTACTATTTGAATTCATAATAAGGAAATTTGGCCTTCTTGGCATTTCTTTGACATTATCACAGAAGTAAACACTTTTGTGTGCATTGTTTGTTCTTGCAATTTCCAAAGTGGATTTAAATTCATTTATTTACGTGTCTGGTTTTGCCACATAACCGTGAGCTTCTTGCCCATTCTGAATCTCTGTCCCAAGAAGAATAGTTGTTCTTGGTGGATACATGTTAAATATAATCAACAGGGACTTAGATTTAACATGTAATTTAAGACTCAGATTAAATAGAGACATACGAGAAAAATCATATTTTATCCCTGTTATTTACTTTCTCTTAGAACAGGACACTTAACGCTTGGTGGCTTTACAGAAGAGAACATTTTTCACTAATGATTATAAGCTTTTTAGCATTCTTTCTTATAGGTCACAGACTTTTCTAGCAGTTAACTCAGAGGCTGGAAAATAAGGGAGCAGCATTCAGTAGTTTAATTATGAATCATTCAAAGGCCAGTGCACAACAGCACAAACTAGACAAATGCCTTTCAGAGAATAGAAAACCATGAATGCCTATTTGATGAAAACAATATTGTAATGAGGAAAGCAATGATAGCAAAACAACTGTAATAAATATTTCTAAAATAAACATGAGAATGACTAGGTAGTGTTATATACATTTGTGATTTCTGGTAATACCTTTGAAATGTTGCAGTGGTTAATCAGAGACTGGGCCCTGACTAGATGCTGGCTACTCCTTTACGTGACATTAGGAATATTAAAGACAGCCCATGCAGAACTGAAAATATTTCCATCCATTTCCACTCCACCCTCTTCCTTTTCTAACTAGGTCAGAGATAGAAATAGCTCTCTGGGTTTGGATTCACGCTTGCTTCCTTGGGATCTGTGGAGCGATTCTCCAGGGCACAGCTTCACACTCCACGTAGTTTAGAGCTAAGACCCATAGTAGCTGTGAAGAACTAACAGAGTATGTGACCTATATTTTACTTCTCGACATAAACTTCTGATTTGGGGCCATCCGAAACAGTTTCCATAAGCTAAAAATAGATGAAAATCCTTCAGCACATCTGAACTTAGTACTATGGCTTAAACGGTGGTGCATTTTCCTGACTTCACAAGGAAACTTAGTCTCCAATGCAACACTATGAATAGCTGTAGCTTGTCGAGCTCATTGAGTTCCAAGGGCTTTGTCTTCATCAGTTGTATTAGGTGTTTTTTAAACATGTGCTTAGTGGAAGTAATTCTCCCTATTTGCCTTTCTCTCTTGCTCTGGATGAGAACATAGCCACGGTTATCTTGGAAGTAGAGAGAGAAGTCTTCATGAGACTCTAGACCTGCTGGTGCTTTCACCCTGGACTGCACTCCTCGGAACTGATATAACTAAAGCTCATCATTTCTAAGTTACCTACCCTTTATATCAAGGGTACGATGCCTGGCCAGCATATGGTCTCAATAATCCCACAAAGGATGTGTTAAATAGTTGAAATCCACTGAGATTAGGTTAGGTTTGAACCACAGGTCTGCCACTCACTTGCCAGGTAGGCATATGACAAGTTGTCAAGTTGTGTATAGTCTTTCTGCTTCTTCCTGAAAAAAAAAAAGTATGTCAGGACCGTGTTTGACATAAAACACTTAACTGCTCAGGTACACAATACATATGCATTAGATATAAAATCTCTAGCTGGATAGTGGTGGGGCACGCATTGAATCCCAGCATTCAGGAGGCAGAGGTAGGTGTATCTCTGAATTTGAGATCAGCCTGAACTACAGAGTGAGTTTCAGGACATCCAGGCTACACAGAGAAATTCTGTCTTGAACCCTCCTGCCCCACATCCCTATCAAACAAAGCAAAAAACTCTATAGTGGCACATAGGCACATACTGTGTTCCTATTGGGAAAATTTCTCATTATTGGCAGTGGAAACACTACACTGATGCTGGTGTTCAAACAGGCTAATCCAGTAGCTGTTCACTCACTATACTTGAAACTAATTGCTCACAAGTAAATAGTCAATGAAATTCCATTATTGATTGTTTAAGTCATTAATTTCTGTATCTTTGTTCCTTGATTTCCTTCTGATATAAAGAACCACAACCTTTGCCTGGTGATGACAGCAGGAGGAGCAAATGGCGCTTTCTTAAGGGGTGCCACGGACAGATCAGAGAAAATATGGGGCTGTATAGGCAACTTTCATTTCATTTTCATTTTTCCTTGTCATTTCTGGCCCCACCCTCCAGAGATCTGCACCACTTCTAACACTTGGCTTTTCTGATGGTTTTTGGGCATTCAGCTAAGCATCACTTCAGCCTCCCAGCTCTGAAGGTTATACAGATGGACACACCCTAATCTCTTGACCTCCTGCCAAGAATACTTTATCAATTCTGGGGGAACCTAGGTCATCTCATAATGTCAATATTTGGTCAAGAACATTTAGGAAGGACTCCAATGCACACATTCCATTGAACGTGATTAGCTATGTGCAGTGTTCCACAGCATCGCTTTTCAAAACTCAACTTGAAAATGAGAGAGCATATATAGCCCCTCTAGGCAAGCACCCCTGTAAGGAATACTATGCATTATTATACAGGTTCATTCAGGATATCAGATCCCATTTACCTTGATGCTGCCAATTTTAATGGTTTTGCCTTATTGAGTTGTCCTCTAACCACCCAACCTCCCAACTTACGAATAATGACAGATTGGTGTAGATACTCTTGCTTCTTGGCCATCAAGATATGGGATTTTGTTAGGTCTAGATTAAACAGCATTTTATCTAGTCTCCTGGCCTCTGCCTTCTCCTCCAGTGAGGTCACTCCAGGGACATTTATCAATAAACTTTTTCCAAGTATTCATCTCAGAGGGTGATTGAGAAATGCTTAGGATGACTTCAAATGATTACCAAGTTTATGAACAACAGGAAAAGAAGAGAAAGAAGAACGGGGAGAGTCAGCTCTTTGAAAATCATGACACCAAAGCTTTTGTTTTCCAAAGCCTCCATAAGGCTGTGTCCATAGGCATGTTGTCAAGCAAGCCAGCTCTGCCTTGTGTATTTTTAGATACTTGGTAGAGAGACAAACTTCTAGTATTGTTCTTACCTTAAACTGTAAGCTAACAGATGGAATCACTTTTGTTTGCTTGAGCTGTGTTGGCTTCTCCTTAATGCAGAACATCTACACAAATCCTTGGATGAAAAGAAGGCAACTAAAATGGAAATCGGCCTCTGAGAAGCTTGTTCATATAAATCATTAAGGACACATGGCCATTACCAGATGAGGTCCCATGAAGATCAGTAACTGGGAGGCAGTAGAGGATGGATAGGCAGTGCTGAGGGCATTGAGTATGAAAGAAGCAATGATTGATGTTCAGTTCCCTGAGCCAACCAGAATTGTGCTCACAGGAGCATTAAGAAATAATTTGATTCAGTAGGAACCATTTTGTAAAGAAAGGTAGCCATATTGAGATTATATCCATGAACATTCAGTCATCACATAGATTAGTCTCAGTTGTATACCTAAATACCGTTTAAAGGGACCATGCAGCCGCTCCTCTCCAACTCACCTTTGCTCCAATCAGTCCTTGGTCAGGTATTAATGTGTTATGGGACTTTATCCAGAGGCACATGCATAAACGTTGGCTCCCTCTAGATGGTGCTACGACAGCTAGCTTCATCACCAGAAGAACCCCACTCTTGAATGGGAGCCGATCACAAAAACTGCATTCTTGAAGTCCCTACATGCTCCACTCTTGAATGGGAGCTGATCACAAATACTGCATCCTTAAGCTCACTACATGACTGTAAGCTCAGTTAGTCAGAAAGGTTTCTCTCCTCTGCCCCTGTTACCATTATACAACCTTGGGGAGAGACTTTCCAGATCTTGTAACCTTCAGGAGCTTCCTAAGACTTTTCAATGTTGTTCACTTCCTGAACCTCTTAAGTTTCTTTGATGTTGTGAGTCTTATATGACTTTTCTCAAAGAGGGAATGGTTCAACCAATCCAGAATTAATTGCTATAGACTACTGCAGATGACTCAAAGTCAGTTGCATCGCTGACAGTCCCACCCCAGTATGGGTGATAACTTGAGAAAGTTCCGTCCTTGGAACTCTCTGTATTGCTCATAGGCTGAAGCCTGGCTGGCTGCAGAGTCAGCTCTCCCAGAATCATGGGGTCTTTTAAGTTTCAGGGAATTCCTGATAATTGTGAGGTTTGTTTACTTCCCTAGCCTTATAAATTTCACTTAGTTCCTGAGTCTGGAGAGCCTCCTTTTTTCTCCCTCGACTGGAGTTTTTCTACCCAGATAAAATGGCGGCACAATATGCACGTCTCCATCCTAATTTAGGCCTCACCTTCACAGCTTCATGTAGTGGGGTATCTCAGGGATTCTTTGTGGGATATCTGATACTAACACACATTATCTGGCTTCAAGGCTCTCTAAAATGACTATCCATTTCTTCTGAACGTTCATGCTTGGGTTTTGTTGTTTACTTTTATTTTAGTAGATAATTTCAGTAACAACACTCTCCATTCAACCACATCTGATGAAGCTCTTGATTGGTCCTGCCCCCCAAGCTCCTTTCCTATGATTACAGTGAAAAACCCCAGGACTGCTTTAATAGTGATGCTCTCTGTAACTGCCGCAGCTGTTTCAGCAGCGAAGATGTCCATATATTGTACACTTTTGCTTTCTTTCTACTTACTGTGTTTATGTTTCTCACTGCAGACGCAGACGACAACAGTATACAAACTGTGACACAGCTCAGATGTCTTGAGATCTCCTCTGCCAAAGAAGTTAGTACATTGGTTCTTCATCTTCACTCAAGTTCTTAGGCCATGGGCAGAATATAACTATGTTCTTTGCCAGAATATAATGCTGATGCCTCTAGACTACTTCCCATTTGAACCCTTGTCCCCTCTGAAACACTGTAAGAAGCACCTTCACTGTTTGTTCATACATTTTCTTGACACTCTGATCTCTGAGAACTCCAGAACAGCCCATCACACACTCCGCTTATAGAATTTGAGGGCTCTTCTGGTCTGCGATTTCAAACTCCTTTACATTCATTTCACAAACTATACCACAGGCTTGTGAACCACATGGTCCGATTTATCATAGCAACAGTCCCACGTCTGGGTACTGTTTTTCTCTATTGATTACTTTTCTAGTTGCTATGATTAAATACTGGACAAAAAGCAACTGAAGGCGGGGGGGTGGACTTGCTTTGTCTCACCGTTTAAGCAAGGATAGGATTTGTCATGGTATAGAAAGCATGGCCACTAGAATGTGAGGTGGCTGATAATATTACAGCCACAGTTAGGAATCAGAGGGAGAATCACAGGAAAGTGGGGTAACACTTCAAGGCCCATTTCTACCTTAGTTTCTAAAACATTAGTTTGTGGGAGATAGCTCACATTACAATGGCATTAGTTTCTAAAACATTAGTTTGTGGGAGATAGCTCACATTACAACGGCATTCACTGAATACAGTATTTCCTCCTTAGACTTCTTACATGTAGTGATATTTCATTTGTATTTTAATAAATAAAGCTTGCCTGTAGTTCAGAGAGTAAAACAGCCACACTGAACAATCAGCCTTACAGACCAGGCAGTGGTGACACACACCTTTAATCCCAGTAGCCACACTAGCCGGCCTTAGAAATTGGGCGGTAGTGGTACACTCCTTTAATCCCAGAACTAGAGAGGAATATAAAACAGGAGGAGACAGCTCTCACTCACAGTCTCATTCTGAGATTCCTGGAGGCAAGATCGCCATTTTGAACTGAGATAGAGGTAAGAACCCCTGGCTGGCAGTTTTGCTTTTCTGACTTTCAGGTTGAACCCCAGTATCTGTCTCTGGGTTTTTATTAATCATGCCATATTTATATTTTATTTAGTGTTTAAAATAATGGCTTCTGTTATGATACTTTCATAACATTCAGATCATTGGCACCCACATAAAAGCCAGGTTCAGTGGCACACATCTGTGGAACAGCATGAGAGAAGGCACAGACAGGCAGATCCTTAGAAATCACTGGCTAACCAGGTTAGCTGAATCAGTGAGTTCCATGTTCTATGAAAGACTCTTTAAAAATTTAGGCAGAGAGTAACTGAGAAGGCACTCAGCATCAACACTGGGTGGCCATACACCTACTCACATCTACACATGAACCTTCATACACACATGTTCACATATATAGACAGGTACACAAACAAACTTGTTACCCCCACCTATATACATGCACACTCAAGGATTCATATTGGGCTGGACCCAGCCTAATTATGAGAATCAGACCTAGCCATGTATCAACTACTTTCCTTCATATACATTAAAATATTAAAATATCAACCACTGTAACATTCGAGCTTCATAAGCTCCACTCCAGGTACACCAAGTATATGTAAAACAATATATCATGTCAATTGTATTTTATTCTATGTCCCTTCATTAGCAGTTGACATGGCTTTGCTCTAGTTTTGGTTTCTCAAGAATGTGACTGTTTGGCGCAGCTCCCAGTTATATTTGGCCTTCTGCAAGTTGAGTGTTCCTTAGAACTTCCTTCCTCCACACCCATCCCAATTAATCCAGCAATACTTTACTAAATAATATGTCTACAGTCTCACTGTGTGTTCGCTAACAGCTACCTTTAGGATGTCTATGTTAATCAAGACCCATGCCATTCCCTAGAAATTCCAGGATTGAGCAAGATAGAAGTACTTCCTATAAACTACATTTTGGTCATTTGCTGTGGTTTATAAAAGGTCAAACTTCAATCTCTAGTGGCGGACTTAATTTCAGTTTCTCTTAGGATACTATCTCAACTATTGCAACAGTACAAGACATATGCTTCTCTTCTTTTTGTATTTACATTTTGCTGATGTTACTATTGCTGGCATATGTGTGTGTGAGAGAGATGTGTAATGTATGGGTGTTGGAGTGTGTGCAGGTTCTGATGTGTGTGTGTTGGGGGATGCTTGTGAAGGTTAGAGGACAATCTTCACATTTTGGTACTCCACTTCAACTTGAGACAGGGTCACTTCGCAGTCACATAGGTCAGGCTGGCTGGATCAAGAGGTTTCATTGAGTCTTGTGAGGTAGCTTTCCATCTTTTGGAAGGTGGCACTGGGGTTTCAGAAGCTGGGATAGCCTACCATCTCTTGGAGGGTGGCACTGGGGTTTTGGATGCTGGATCAAGAGGTTTCATTGAGTCTCGTGAAGTAGCCTGCCATCTCTTGAAGGGTTGCACTGGGATTTCAGAAGCTGGATAGCCTACCATCTCTTTTATTAGCTATTTGAGTATGCTTATTCATTTCTTTTGGAGATGTGCCCACAAGTGGGTTCTCTAGACCATGTGGTAGGTTCACATTTAGTATTTTGAAGACTCCCCTGGTGCGGGAGGTCCTTCTGTCTGTGTATTGCTTTTATTGGTTAATGAATGAAGAATTGCTCTGAGTCTTTTGCAAGGAAGAACAGAACTAGGCAGGGAAACTAGGCTGTATGCTGGGAAAAAGAAAAGCAGAGTAAGAGAGATGCTATGGAGCTGCTGCCAGAATTAGACATGCCAAAACTTTGCCGGTAAGCCAATGCCCTATGGTGCTACACGGATTAATAGAAATGGGTTAAATTAAAATATAAGAGTTAGCCAATAAGAAGATAGAGCTAATGGGCCAAGCAGTTATTTAATTAATACAGTTTCAGGTCTAAGCTAGCCCCAGGAAGCAACAAGTGGCTTCCTCTTACACCCCCTATTATATTCTTTATAATGGTTGTGATAATTCGCCTTATGGCCAATAGTATCCAGAGCTCCCTTTTTTTCACTTTGTTGACAGTGTTGTTTTCTTCAGTTGCCATTCTAAGATACCACAGCCTGCCATCCCGCTGTGGTTCTGCTTTTCATTTACCCTACTGCTAATACTATTCAGCCTTTCCTCTTTTTTGAACTATCTACTCTGCTCATTACCACTGTTTTATCCCTTAGTTCATTTAGTTCTGTATATATTCTTGGTACTAGTGTGTTGTCAGAGGAACTATTGACCAACATATTTTCCTATTCTATAGGTTGGTGTTTTTGTTGCTATGATCAGTACCATGGGAAATGATTTAAGTGAAGGAGGAGCCTCTTTGGTTAATAGTCTCTCTCCATGGCCAATTGACTCCACTGTATTCATGTTTGTACCAGACCAAAAAAAATCATGGAAGAAGGGCATGGGGGTGGGGTAGATGCTGTTTACTTCATGGTAACCAAGAGTCAAAGAGAAAAATGGCCAGGCAAGGAATACCCACTAAAGACACATGCCCGACAGCAACTTCTTCCAATCAGGCTCCATCTTCCACATTCTACTACTTCCCAACAGCCTATTCAAAGTTTGAATTAATCAACAGGTTGAACCATTGGTTAGACCAGAACTCTTGTGATCAAAATATCTCTTGGAACACTCACACACATAGCCAGACATGTGCCTCACTAATGTAACCTAATCATCCTTACTAGATCAGTTAGCACCCCTTTGTTTGTCAGAAGCTTTCCCTTAATGCTGTGGCATTTTTTCTTTTATTTCCTGTGTATTGAATCCTATCTTGAAGTGTTTTCCCCATGCAGTCAACTTTCAGGGTCATGGTTTCATGTGTTGTCTTAATGAATTTGATCCATTTTTGTATTTCTGGTAGGCCAATACTATGCAGCCTTAGTGTCTTATTGTAGTAACTAAAGCTCTATGCTTCCCAGACTCACTGCCATCACCATGTTCACACACCTCTTCTTTTCTTCCTCTCTGTGTATTTCTACCATGCACACATGCTAGTATGACTACTCTTTTGCCAAGAATAACCATCTCTGTCCGAAATTCTCAGACAACATTTAGCTTTTGTTTAGTTAAAAACTACCCACTTAGAATAATCCCCATTAAGTATGCAGACTTTGGATAATTATGATTCTTATCTGTCTTTGTGTATTCTTGCATGTCAGGATGCATGGAGGACAGCATCCCCATGTTTCTCAAAAGCTAGCTAGAGTAAATACATCATTGTCTTAGGTGCCTTTCCTTTGCTGAGAGGTAGGTGGTCACTTTCTTTATTCGATCCAATCAGAGACTACTTGCTCACCTACATTCTATACCACAGTTTTAAAGACACTTGGGAAAAAGAAAGTTAATGGGTGTGTCCAAGTATTTTTTTTTATAAAAACAGTTATTTATGTGGTTGGAGAGATGGCTTAGTGGTTAAGAGTTCTTGTTGCTATTCTGGAGGACCTGGGTTTGGTGTCCCTTGCTGACATGACACCTCACAATTATCTGCAATTAAAGTTATATGTATAAGTGTTTGCTTTCATGTACATCTGTGCATTTATGCACCTGCAGAGACCAAAAGAGAGCATTGGATCCCCAGGAACTGGAGTTAAAGATAACTGTGAGCCAACATGTAGGAGCTGGGAACTGAACCTGGGTCTTCAAGAGCAGCGAGTGCTCATAACCACTGAGCCATCTCTCATGCCACATAAAATCCTGTGAAGAAACCTTGTAGTTCAATTTTTGTGGATTAAAGATTGATGGGCATCACCCCATTATCCCTGAGGTAGGCTCAGTCATGGGTCATCTCAGGTATATAGAAGGACATACTACTATTTTCTTCACATTCTCTCTTCCTGAATGCAGTGTCTTAAGGGAAAATGACCCCCAAAGGGAGTGGCACTTTTAGGAGGTGTGGCATTGTTGAAGGAAGTGTTACTGTGATGATGGACTTTGCNAGTGTTTGCTTTCATGTACATCTGTGCATTTATGCACCTGCAGAGACCAAAAGAGAGCATTGGATCCCCAGGAACTGGAGTTAAAGATAACTGTGAGCCAACATGTAGGAGCTGGGAACTGAACCTGGGTCTTCAAGAGCAGCGAGTGCTCATAACCACTGAGCCATCTCTCATGCCACATAAAATCCTGTGAAGAAACCTTGTAGTTCAATTTTTGTGGATTAAAGATTGATGGGCATCACCCCATTATCCCTGAGGTAGGCTCAGTCATGGGTCATCTCAGGTATATAGAAGGACATACTACTATTTTCTTCACATTCTCTCTTCCTGAATGCAGTGTCTTAAGGGAAAATGACCCCCAAAGGGAGTGGCACTTTTAGGAGGTGTGGCATTGTTGAAGGAAGTGTTACTGTGATGATGGACTTTGCGGTCTTTTTCTTTAGCTTCACTCTGTGAGACAGTCAATCGACTTCCTATTGCCTCTGAGTCAAGATGTAAGAACCCTCAGCTCTATCAGAACATCTGCCTGCCTGCCACTATGCTCCCTGCCGTGATGATGATGGATTGGAGCTCTGAAACTGTAAGCAAGCCATGCCAATTTAATGTTTTCTTTCTAAGAGTTACCATGGTCATGGGGGCTCATCACAGTAATAAAATTCCTAAGACTCTGTGTCTCCCTTTCTTCTGATTATTTCCTTAGTGGTCCTGAAGTTGAGGAAAAGGTATTAAACAACATAATATGCTCAGAGTAAAAGCTCTTACATATGTGTAACATATACACATATATTGTATATATACAGCGGATGTTGCTTCATTTTATTGGGTTTTAGTTTTTCAACCTGTAAAATTAACACTTAGATTGTGTGGCTTCTTTGTCTTATCACAACCATATGCTTAATTAAAGTGCCAGGAAAGTATTGAGTCATATTACAATTTTAGTAAGACTTAAGAACACTAAGCATCAATGTTCAGCTAAGAACACTGTTACAGTCATGTGTGTTACACAGAATACTTGGTAAGATCCATAAAGTTCAAGAACATTTATTCTTTATGCCTACACTTAAAAATTCTGTCATGACCACCTGAGGGGTAACAAAAGCTTCCACTTAATGCAGTCCATATTTATGAGGCTTGGTTTCTGTCTTCAATAGTCTGGCCCACATGTGTCATACATTTTGGGTACATATACCCCCCCATCCTCTCTCTTTGCTCCCTCTGTGTGTTCTACAAGAAGACCATTGACTTCAACAATTGACCTTGACTATAAGAAAGTGATTTCAAGAAGGCTATAAAAAAACCACACTTGTCATGACAACTAATATTGGCCTTTACCTTCTACTTTTGATGAGCTGTAGAGGGTATTTTTTGTAAATACTATGTGACACAAGGCTTCAGCTACCACTTACATATTAGTGATGCCCAGCTTTTATGTTTCTTGGTTCTTCACAGAGAGATCCCTAGTAAAAACAATGTTCAGATAAAACCAATGTATTTTTTAGAGCAAGGCTAGGTGGTAGATTTCTTTTCTTTATTAGCTTTGAGTGGTATGTACTTTCTAATTATTATGAGCGATTTATCTCACTGGAAGTAAAGTCTTCGTTTCCTCAATCACCTTGTGTTTTGGCAGATGACTCATGGAAAACCATGGAGGTAAGTAAAGGAGTGGAGTTTGACATCAGTATTTGGGGACTGACTACAGGTCAGACTTGACATTGCTGGAGAATGTTGAGAAATGAAAGAAGTATCGTGTACACAGAGGTCTGTATTATAGTTAGAGAAACTGGAAAGAACCTGACTAATCATTTTCTGTAATATTTAACAACTTAAAAGCACCATCCTACCAGATTCTTGAACATAATACTACACATTTCTAAGACTGGGAAGCATGTGAAAGCAAGTATAATACTCTGATCAAACTGCCTGAAAAATGTTTGTTAAGAAAACCACTGAACTTTCTAGTTGTTTTGTTAACAAAATCTATCTCATTATTATTACTATTATTTTTCAATGCTGGAAATCAGAGCCAGGGCTATGTGTTCTAGGCAAGTATTCTACCACTGACTTGTATCCCTAACTTAATACTTTCTTCTTTCAGTGTGTATGTGTGTGTGTGTGTGTTTGCATATGTGTTCATGTGTGCTCATACATGTATGTGTGTGGAGGTCAGATGTCCTCAATGGCAATGGCATCTCTCTCTTGTTTTTTAAGACAAGATCTCTCATTGAACCTGCAGCGAACCAATTTGGCTGGATTGTTTAAACCCCAGCGATCCTCCTGTCTCCACCTCCTGAGTGCTAGCATTTCAGGTGTGTATGATCATACTCAGCCATATACACACATGCTGGGCATCTAATCTCATGTCCTCATGTTACACAACAAGCAACTGAGTCACTTCCCTAGCCTTTCCTGGTTTTTTTACAGTAAATTTGAATAACCCGGGTTCATATAAAAAGATACCAAATGTATTCATCTGTAGAAACTCATTTTTTTAGTTTAATTCTCAAGTTCAATGTTAATACTTTCTCAAAATTTACATTTATTTCATTGGAAAGACTGATTTCATGGTGGATGGCAGTTTTTGCTTTCTGCAGCATGAGTCATTTGACATCAGTTGAGAACTCTGGAAAAGTGAGAGGAGAAAGCCAAAGTTTAGAGGAGGATGTAGCAGGAAGGATGAAGGTGTTAAGCTAGAAAGAGAACACAAGGAAGCAGGTAAAGTGAATTCATGTGGAGAGAATCTGAAATCAGAGCTGGGGTTGGGCTGACTCATGGGCTGGTATTTAAGGCTAAAACTCTGATCAGCAGAGACAGAACAATAAGGATACAAAAAAAATGGATGATGAAAGACAGGAGGTTAGAGATGAGTAAGAGGAACAGCAAAATAGATGAAATCCAAAGGCTGACATCAGGTTATGGTTACAGAATTACCAGGAGTGCAGCTGCAGACACACATGTTGAAGAGATAAGAGAGCCATGAACCCTGGAAGAGCTCACTCAGCTGGAAATGAGATTTCTAGATGAAGCAGGAAACAGATGATGTATTTTGTAGAAAAGACCTTCCCAAGGCCCCGAGAGTTAAGATCAATGTCACCACCCAAACCACTCCCCAGAGGACAGTGGGCAGAATGTCATTCTCAAGGCATATAATTACATTTTCCAAAGAAAAAGGTGTTGGGGATAGCTTGTTATTACGGTATGGAGTCTGATCTTAAGAGAGAAATGCTGAATATTAGCTTTATCATGATTCCAATATTAAACAGTTGCTGTGGTTACTATGAAATGGATACACACGAGAGAAGACTCATTTCTTTTTTTATACAACATGAATATTTATTTTACAAATATTAACATTCACATTTCCCCAGAAGTGAAAGATGTGATCTATGGCTCCAACAACAACATTTTGTTTTTGTTTTTTAACACATCTTAAATTAGGATAAAATTGCTTGGGTAGGTCATCATGTCCATAAAAACAAAAACCTCATTAGATTAGGAAAACTTTATGTCTTATTTTATAGAACATATTGAGTACTAAAAAATGATTTGTTAAGATTCTGCTACTGAAAAGACATAGAGTAAAACAAAGTCATTTGTATATGTGTGCATGTGCTCATGAATGTGTGTGTGCATGCAAGTGTGTATGTGTGTGTGTGTGTGTGTGTGTGTATGTGTGGTGTCTACAGGTATGAACAGAGACCATAGAACAGCAGCACCCACTGACCACCCTTTGAGATAGGGTTTTTCAGTGGCACAGAGCTCACTAAACAAGCTTGACTTCCTTGCCAGAGAACACTAGAAATCCACCCATCTCTAACTCTCCAGTGCCGGGACTGATTGCAGTGCCTGCTACCACATCTGGCTCTTCTTTCTTTTCAATCTGTAGGAAAGCATTGTAACCAATGAACTGTCTCACCAACCCCTGTACACTGATTTTTCATCCTTAAAATGGTAAATTCATCTGAGGCCAGAAAATATGGCTTAGCAGTGTTGGACCATGCCAAGTAACTTCCATGGGTATATTTAGAAAATGACCTTTCGGTTTCAAATTCCAATAAGTCAACAAAGCAAGACTTCTTTAGGGTGGAGTTTGATCAGCAGCCAGTAGTATAATGTGGTTTCTATAAAGGGAAACACTTGTGAACGACCTACTGTGCTTTAGCAGAGTGTATTAGAAAGTCTGGGGTGTAGCACAGTAAGGCAATATAGAAGAGGAGTGTTCTCAGGAATGCAAATGCCAAACAAATGTAAGACGGACCAATTTTACTGTCTATGGTCTTAATTATTTGTATATAATTTTAAAATGCTGTCTCTGAAAAAAAAATGGCACTCAAATCAAGGCAGTAAATGCTCCTAAAACCCACCTGGAGACTGAGACAAGCAGCATGTATTCCTCTGTGAAAACATCTTAGGTAAATACAGACTTGCCTAGATGTTCCATAGACTCCTGAGAAACAAAAGAAAGTGGCCCTCAAAGCAGTGTTCCTAGCTGTCTGATGAACTGATGGATATGTCTGGGTTTAGCATGGTTGAAAATCCTTTAAGTGGCCTCATTTACCCAAACATGCAAGGAGTTTGTGCTCATTCTTGATCTCTGAGGGGCAAAAGAAAAACGTGTGTCTCCATGATCAACCTGAATAGCATGTGTTTAAGGCATACTAGCACCTGTCTAAGCTGGACTACCATCCACCTAAAGTGAACTAGAAGCCACCTAAGGTGGACTAGCAGCCCGCCAAAGGTAGAATATCTCTTACCTACAGTGGCAAGAGCAGCTTCAAATGAAGTGTTTCATGGGGTGTCACAGAGGCTATTTGCTCTAGAATTAAAGACATTTTGGAGCCTCTTCTCAGAGGGTTCTCCTGGTGAGGGATCCTGAACCATAACACCCAGTAAGCGTCTCTGCTGATTTTGAGTACTTGCTGAGTTTGATGGCTCATTCTTTTCTGTGTGGCCTTGAGTGTCATGATGATAAGGGGGCATTCAAGAGAACGTCTATGAATCTTCAAGGTGCTATGAACTGGGACAATGGCAGATTTCCTATGATGGCATCTGTGCTGCCTAGTTTTTGTCAAATTGATACAAGCTAGGTCAACAAAGAGGAGGGAACCTCAGTTGATGAAGAACCTCTATAAGATCAGGCCACCTGTAAGGTATATTTTTTTAATTAGTGATTGATGTGGGAGGACCCAGATCATTGTGGAGGGTGCCATTCCTGGGCTAGTAGTCCAAGGTTTTGTAGAAAAGTAGACTGAGCAAGCCACGAGGAACAATCCAGTAATCAGCAATACTCCATGGTCTTTCTATCAGCTCCTGGCTCCAAGTTCCTGCCCTAATTGAGTTCCTGACATTATTACTTTTGGTGATGTTGAACTGTTATGTGGAACTGTGAGCGAATAATCCCTTTCCTCCTCAAGTTGCCTCTGGTCATGGTGTTTCTTCGCAAGAATAGTGGCTTTTGGACAATGTCCTTCCACATTGTGAAAATCTGAGAAAGGGTCCAAGTTAAGATTATTTATGTTTCATTGTCTGGAAATGCAGTCTACCTCTTGACAGGTTTTATCACATTACTATGAGAGATAGTTGTAATTTTTAACTTCCATTTTTGCCTTTTGTTAGCAATAATTTTAACTCTTCAGCCAAGGGATAAAATTTGCTTTGTGAAGTTCCTTCTGTTTTGGGGCTTGTTCACTTTTACTCACTTTGTATATATTTAAATTAAAATATGATCACATCACTTTCCCCTTTCCCTTTCTCCCCCCAGCCTCTACTTTTTAAACTTAAATTGTAAGTTGATTGATCAGTGACCTTTCTACCTGAACTGTCATTATTTTAAATATGTTCCTACAAGAAGTGCAGCTTTTCCCTTTCATAACTGGGTTTTTGGCTCCTAATTTAGGAGAGACCCTGACCTTTGCTTCTGCTTCCTTTCATGCTAGGAGATAAGATGACATAGGGGGATGTCACTGCCCCAGATGACTCTAGTGCTGGCTTCTGACTCTGCAATTTTGGAGCTTTCTCATGCTGACTTTCCCACTGTACACAGCATGATTTCATGAGTCTGCTTTTTTTCTGACTTCCTGCTTTTGTTTTTCTTCTCTTTTTAGTCTTTCATGATTTTAATATTAATACCCCCCAAAGAAAATTATTTTACTGTATTTTTTTGGAATGTTCAACAACTTGAGGCTAGAAAGAAGTTTACTTAGACATTGTTATGGAAGGAATCCCAAACCACTGATTTTCCAAACCTTGACTTGGTAATATATATTCTACATAGGTAATTACAGATTTTATAATCCCAACTCAATACTGGCATTTCTTCAGGATAAATACGATTAAATTCTGCACTTGATATCTGGATTGATGTGATTTGTGGCACACAACCGCCTTTTGGGAGAAGAGAAGGTAAGCATAACACATACACACAGTTAACATTAAAGATGAATTCTCCCAGGTTTTTGTGGCTCAAATTTTTCCATACTGGCAAGGGTTTGATTTCCATTTGTTTTGCACCCCTGATGCAAGTGTTAGCTTGACTCCTAAAATTTCCTAAAATGTAAATATTCATGCCTGCATCACAGTAATGGTATGAAGGCACTTTATTATGTGTCAGTAAGATCCACTTCCTAGAGTATACTCAGACTGGCCTCTCCCAAACTGAATGACAGGGAAGTATCCATGGGGAACAGAAGAAGGAATGGCTAATTTGTAGTTTTGCATTAGGCAACCAAGTCTTTGTATTACATAGCTCCCATTATATAGTGTCTTCTAATAATTTTGTTATTTGCTTGTTTAGCTAAGAAATGAATACATTTCATTTTTATTGTTGTCTACAAAATTTCTTCTTCTGTCTTAATACCCCCATCTCTCTCTCTGCCTCACTCTCACATACACCCCACTTAGGAATTTGAAGAGGTGTAGTATTCAGATTTGTTTGGACCATATTTTATTTCACATTTTGAACACCTCCTAGCATTGTAGAAGTCAATTTAAGGCATCTAGACCATAAAACAAGGCAAACCCTTTTTATTTTCACACATCCCTAATTTTCGACTTCATCAAACAAGACAAAATACCATTCACTTGTCCCCTATACCCCCCAAACACTTTTGACTTCATAATGAATGTAGCAGACAGCAGTGCTGAGCACTTTAAGAACATCTGGGCTAAACATTATATAAGAACATCACACTATTTTTCTCCTCCTTTATTTGGCAGGCAGCCTGCCTCAGAGGGCTCTTAGCTTTCATTCTTTCTGCAGGGAACTTCTCTGATTTTATTATTTCAAAATACTTCCACCTAGACCCATCTTAATGGAAACGTCCCTTTAGAGAATCAAAAGGGGGAGTCTGGTGGAGGTCTTCTTGAAACTCCACATTAAATCTGAGTGGTGAGGAAGGGACCGGAGTGTTCCCAGCATGGGAGGCTGCTACTCACTGCCTGATGATTTCCTCACCCCTCACAATAAACTGCCATTGCCATGGTGAAACACTAGGTGAGGCTTAGGCAATATGTTCCATAGAGAAAAATTTTAAAAGATGCAGCAGTTTTATGTCATTAAACCAAATAATTCACACACACACAAATCTAGTTGTGTCTATGATTTACATCTTTTTTATAATATCTAGGATTTTGTACAGTAGTAGATCTCTCTGGAGGCTTTTAGGCATTCATCATGCAGTGCTTGAATAATGGATACTGGATGTCATAGGATACCTAGAATGCAGAATAATTGCTAACCATGGTGTTTTTTTTTTTGATAGAATTCAGGTCTACAATGGAATAGCTGTCCTATACTTTGACCAACCCAAAGTTTAAACTTGGCATGCTTTTCAAAAGGCTTTTGCTTCTGGTTGGGCGCACTGCTTTCTTGTTTTAGCAATTATTTGGGAAGTCTGACTCATTTGTATTAAATTCAGCCTCAACCTTTTTTGTTGCTACTTCATTAAAGAAGCATTTGGAATTATGTAAGCCATGAAAAATTTTGAATCCTGTAATTTGAGGAGAAATACAACTGAGCTGTACCTTAAACAGAAATGGGCTCTGTTTGTGTTCATAGGCAATTTGCAAGATTCAGGAAATATTGTGCATTTATCTGCTTGCCTGGGTTTTATCATGTGGTACACGCAAGATAAGTAAGAGCTGCCAAAGATAAGCAATATTAATACTAGAGGATCAGCACCCTGTGTGGTAGCATACACGCACATACTCACTGTGAGATAAGTTGGTAAACTGTAAATCAACATGCTGTGTCATACATTGCACATGGATTTCCCAAGGCTATTGGTATAACAGCAGCATTTAGTTCAACAGTAGGTCTTTCAGATCCCACAAGGAAAGTGGAAATAAATAGATCTGGGTATTCTTAAGCCAGGGCAAATGAGATGTGACTTCAAAGAGAAAAACGGGGTCTCACCAGTGCTATAAGTCCACGCATGTCTTTCAGAGAACCTATGACATGATGACATGCCAGCTACTGTTCTAGTAACTGAGGATGCAGGCAGATGGTGTGGCAAGTCCTTCTGCGTGTGTGTTGCTTTCATTGGTTAATGAATAAAGCTGTTTTGGCTAGTGCCTTAGCAGAATAGAGCAAGGCAGGAATTCCAAGCAGATAGAAGAGGAAAGAAGGTGGAGTCAGGGGGATGCCATGTAGCCGTGGAAGGAGAAAGATGTGAGCCACCAGCCAGACCTTACCAGGTAGGCCACAAGCCTCATAAAATACAAAATAATGGAAATGAGCTAATTTAAGATATAAGAGCTAGCTAGAAAATATGCTTAAGCTATTGACCAAACAGTATTACAATTTATATAGTTTCTGTGTGGTTATTTCGGGTCTGGGCAGCGGGGAAAGAATGAGCAGTCTCCACCAACAGACAGAAATCTCTTCAATAGGAAATCCTTTTCATAAATATGATTCTCCTATCAAAGTGAAAGTAACTTTGTATCTTATTTTCATATGCATGTTTTCTTGAGAATAGTTTATCATCAATAAATGATTCAGAGTCAGCAACTTAAGACACCCTGATTACATGATAGATGTAGAAATCAAAGTACAGACCCAGACTGATGTCATATCATGGAACACATTAATAGCTGACTCAGTGCCAGCTCTCAGATGTACTTGGTGTCCAGTAACAGCTGCGTCCAGTAAAGGGCATGATCTGTGACTTTTATTTCACATTTTATGCTTATAATAGTTTTCATAGAATTTCACCTACCTTGAGACTAAAATAGCTTATACCACGAGTTGGCATTCTGATCAGAAAGATGACAGTAGTAAATAGAGCACGAGTTTTGTGACTCTAGAAGATTCTGTCAACCTCTGAGTTCCAGTCACTACATTTATAGAATGACAAGAACAAGGTGTAACTGATATTTTGAGAACGAAGGACGTTCATGAGTGTGTACCAACACATATTATTTGGTATAATGTATTTTACTATATGTATTTTAACTCTTATTGTTAATATTTATTTCATAACTACACTAAGCCTCTTTTATGGTGCCAGGTCCCCAGGGTCTAGCAATCCTTCCCTGTCTTTGTTAGGGTTTCTATTTCTGTGAAGATGCACCTCAACCACAGCAGCTTTTTATAAAGGAAAACATTTAATTGGGCCTGGCTTACAGGTTCAGAGGTTTAGTCCATTACTGTCAAGGTGGGATTCACAGCAGTCTGCAGGCAGATATGGTGCTGTAAAAGGAGTCTAGAGTTCTACATATGGATATGCAGGAAGCAGGAAGAAGAGACACTGGGCCTAGCTTGTGCATTTGAAACCCCAAAGCCCACCCCTAGTGACATCATTCCTCCAACAAGAATAGGTGGCTATTAATACTACTCTCTGATGACCAAACATTTAAATATATGAGCCATATGGGGACCATTCAAACCACCACACTTACCTTGTCTTTAAATGGATTATAATTTAAATAATTATTATTTGAATTATTACATTTGGAGGAGATGCCAGGTGTAGTGTGATTTACTATGGAGTGTTGAGTTTGTTGCCTGGTTGCCTGGGTACCAATCTGGGATCTGCAACTTGAGACTTTACATATACATCTGAATTCTGAATAATCAACATATGATAGCTTCCAATAAAAAAGTAAAAGATTTCTTTTCACTGTTAAAAAAATAACATGTAGATTTGTTTTCTTGAAGATTTGCCATATCAATCCCTTTGGAAAGCATTCTGAGTCTTTGGCAGGCTACTCTTGTATGTGGCCAAATGGGATCCTGACTGATCTATGGTCCCTAAAAGGTGCTGTGGGACAATGGTTTTACCCTGTAAAGATTTGTTTCTTGTACTTATTTAATAAAATGCTGATTGGCCAATAGCCAGGCAGGAAATATAGGCCAGGCAACCAGGCAGGAAGTATAGGCAGGGCAATGAGAACAGGAGAATTCTGAGAAGAGGAAAGATTCAATCTGCAGTAGTCACCCAGATGTAGAGGACACAGATGAGAATGCCTCACTGATAAAGGTACCAAGCCACATGGCTAACACAGACAANTTACCCTGTAAAGATTTGTTTCTTGTACTTATTTAATAAAATGCTGATTGGCCAATAGCCAGGCAGGAAATATAGGCCAGGCAACCAGGCAGGAAGTATAGGCAGGGCAATGAGAACAGGAGAATTCTGAGAAGAGGAAAGATTCAATCTGCAGTAGTCACCCAGATGTAGAGGACACAGATGAGAATGCCTCACTGATAAAGGTACCAAGCCACATGGCTAACACAGACAAGAAT
>LOEQ01002565.1:202346-231345 GCA_001685075.1 Bramus lutescens
GGATCTCTGTGAGTTCAAGGCCAGCTTGGTCTACAGAGTGAGTTCCAGGACAGGTTCCAAAGCTACAGAGAAACCCTGTCTTGAAAAGAAAAAAATGAAAAAGAAAAATAGAATATTTTTATGAGCCATTTTATTGTTTTTTTTTTCTCTCATACGTCTCTAGGCTATCAATCCTCTTGTTTCTGCTCAAGATAAGAGTTTCTCTGTATAACCTTGGCTGTCCAAGACCAGGTTGGCATTGAACTCAGTGATCTTCCTGGCACATCTGGAGTGCTGAGTTGAAAGGCACCACACCCAGCACAGATAATTCTTTATTGGTCAAGGTGTACATGTACTTTTAAGAAACAAAGACTTAGATGGGAGGAATTTTCTTTCTTTTAAAACATTAAACAGAAGCTAAAAGGCCAACACAGAGTGATTGTGACTTTCTAAGATGTGAGACCCCATGACACTTAAACATTTTAAAAGAAGAAATCTATCATAGTCATTCAACTCAGGGGAGAGGGGTTTGTGCATTGTAAATATTTTATGACTTTTTATATACTGAATATCAGACAGCTGGTATTCAGCATTTGACATTTGATAATATCTGACAAATAAAGCTTACAAAATATTCAATACATTTTAAATTACCCTCTGAATTTAGATGAATTATCATAATCTGAATTCACATGTCAAAGAATGAAAAAATTTAGGAGTAGTGAATTTTGCAATTAGAAGGTTCTGATATCACAATAAAATTAGAGTGAGAGCTGTGCAAGAGCAACCAGCAAGGACCTTTCCACTTTGTTACAGTGGCATGGGGAAGACGTGGGAAGAAGCACAAAGTGCATCCTGAGAAAGCCCCACCAGCTTATGAGACAAAAATCATATATTTCTGTTTGATTTTAAGACATGTTAGAAATATAATCCATGCCAGAAACATCCCAGAATAATTGATCTGAGAGTGAACAGCAGGGAACACATCTCCGTATAAAAGCTAGACAAGAGGCCTGAGGAGAGGTTCCAAGTGCATGTGTCTGAGAGGCGTTAACGTGGCTACCAGCTCTCCTGCATCCTGATGCTGAATTCTCCCAACTTGGTCTTGCTTTCCCACTAGTCACGTGGTTTTCGTGCGGTCAGAGTCTTCTGGGTGGTAAGTCACGTGTTTTGCTTTGTTTTGTTTCTTTTGAAAACACACAACTTCCAAACTAAGTAAAGGAGGTAATTGAGGTTCTGGAGACAGTATTATTGCCACCAGCATTGCCTAGCAACAGTTGTTATGCTATCTCAACCTGCAATTTGGAGACACTGATACTTAAAATGAGCAAATCCTTTAGCTTTAAATTTAATTAAATGGAATAGTCATGGAAAATGGAGAATACTTGTACAAGGACTCTTTNTTTTTAGCAGCATCATTTTAAACAGCTGGAACCCATTTGTTATGCTGTAGTCTACTCTACTTTCTCTTTCTTTGCCAGGCAGAAATGGACCTTTCCAGAAAGTCGGAACACATTGCCCTATTTGAACATACAAGATGGCGCAGCTGCTTGAAGGAAGAAGCCGGATGGACAACTTGGGTCTTCGGTCTCCACCTGGGTTTAGTCGCGTTACACTAGAGCAAGTGCTGATTGAAGATCTGGATGCCCTCCAGCACTCCTTTGTTTATGGCTTGTCTTTCCGTTCCACACTCTAGCTCTGCAATCGCTGTTGCACTTGGAGCTGTCAAGAGCCCAGGTGTGTGTCATCTCTCAGGTACGTGTCAAACTGAAGGTTCAAGAATCTGCAAGCAGTTAAATGGGACAGTGGAGAAGGGAAAGACAGAGAGACACTCATTGACTGGAAAGCATGCTAAGTCAACTCAGCAGGAAATGAGAAGCTCGCAGCAGCTTTTCTCTGATGGTTTGTGTGGTGTGTTTCTGGACCACTGCATCCTGTATGAAGACAGACCTCCACTTGCCAGAGATGAGAAACAGGACATGGCTTTCTTGTGACTTCCCACCTTGCTCTTATCAGACGGCATCTGAAAACTAAAACAACAGGAAGTTTTGCTGGGAGTTGCAGTTGGCTGAGCCTAAGCACAAACAGTGACCTGCAAATGTCATGAAGGAAAGCGCTGACCCTGCCCATTCCCTTGAGTCTTTGGTTCCAGAGAAAAACTAGGAGAATTACCTTTCTAAAGTAGAGCCTTAACTNTGAAACATTTCTGGACATAGGTTGAAGTACACGTGAATCCTGGTGTTCTTTGCTGTTTGATTCCTTTATATTGTTGCTTCTTTGGGTGTAGGTTTACCTAAATGGAACAACCAGTCCCAAGCCATTTATTCATCAATTCAACCAATCCTTACTGAATGCTTGCTAATGCATCAGTAACTCAAGATGATGGAAAATATACAGTCACAGAGAGCAATTAAGTGAAGCCTCACCATGCTCCCAAAAGCGGCTTTTCTAAATAGATTTCATAGAGAAGTAGGTTGAATAGAAAAGGACTTGACAGACGGTTTTCCAGATTCATTCTAGGAAATTGAGTAGAGGTGGTTCCATGTAGTACACAGGAAGTAGCTTGATTCATCACACACAATGGATACCTTAGGTCATCAGTCCGTGGCTGACTCCCGCTAATAGGGCATTTTAAAAAGAACTATGAGTATGTTGGGATAGGTCAAGAAGATTCTCCACTCCTTTTGAAAACCGCACTGGAAACCCTAGATGATGCAGTACGAGAAGCTCAGAAAGATGTATTGATGGTGAAGGAAGTAAAAGTCTTTTTTACTTTTTTACTTTTTTTTGAGACTGTGATGATGCATGCAGAAAGCCTGACAGCTCAGTCCCAGCCCAAAACGATTAGAGGCGATAAGTGACTCAAACAAGGTTATTGGGTGCAGAGTTAATAACTACAAGCCAATCGCTTTCACCAGTAGTGGATAAATCCAGCATGGATTTAGAAACATAGTAGCATGTTCAATGGTATCCTCTAAATGTAAACTTAGGTTAATTTCCCCCAAGTTGATATGTAAGTGCAATTTCAGTCAAAACATCAGAAAAATTTTTGGATATCCACAAAATGACTCTAAAATTTACACGTATGTCCAAAAAACATTGCATAATCAGCACAATCGAAGAACAAAGTCTGAAAAACCAGTAAAAGCTGGCAAAAGTTTACCAGAATGGTACAGTCATTAAGACAGTGTCATGCTGATGAAACACAGGTCCATCAACGGGACAGAGTGGAGAGCAGGAACAAAGCTATAAACATGCAGCCAAATGATCCTGCCCAACTCGCAAATGCAAGGAAATGTGGAAAGAGTCTTTTCTAGCACTTTCACTTAAAAAAATAAAACCTCAAAATGGACCAGGAAATACAGACTTAAATCTAAAACACCAAATTATAACACTGCTAGACAAAAAGATAAGAAAATGTCTGCCCAATTTTGACCCTCATGGTGAATTTTAGATACGGTATTATGGCACAAGCCACAGAACCAGTGGTGGGATTCACTGAAATTAAAATTTCAGGAGTGGGTGATATGGGCTCATTGGGCCATCAAGTTTATCACATAAGTCTGCCTTTGGTCTCCAAACCCATGTTAAGGTGGAAAGAGAGAACTGGCTTCATAAAGTTGTCTCCACATGTGTGCCTTAATACATGAGTTGTGCACCTTCACGCACAAATTAAAATTCCATGTTTGGTCTAAGACAGTCTCAAGGCAATGAAAGACAAGTCCTAAACTAAAAGAAATGATTTGCAAGATCTATATCTAATAAGGACTAGTGACCAAATACATATAAAAATATTTCTTAAAGTTTAATAAAGAGAAGGTGTCTCACACTTTGAAAAAGTAAACCAACACCTTAAATATATCTTAGCAAGTAAGATATACAGATGATACATAAAACATAAACATATTTTCCACTTCTTACTTTGTAAGGGAAATTAAGGTAATAGTGATGATAATTCACACCTATTTGAATGGACAAAATGAAACCAGACAGAAACAAATATTGAGGAGGATGTAGAGTCTTATGCAGTCTCATGTATTGCTGATAGGAAAATGAAACCACTCATTGCTTTGGAAGATAGGCTAAGTTTCTATGAAACCAAACTTACTGCAGCATGTATTTCTGCAATTTACCAACCCAGTGATTTTTCAAATTGGAATCTTAACACCAACACAAAAACAACTGTGTTTGGAAATGGATAGCATCTTTCTCTGAATTTTCAAAACATGGAAACTGTCAAGATTACCTTTAGTTCATTGATGTGTAGATGAAAGTGTGTTGAAGCTTATTAATATCACCTGTAGCAAGAAATGAACTACCAAATCATGAAAAGACTTGGAAGAGACTTAATTGCAATGGCTAAGTAAAAAAAAGTCAACCTGTACAGGCTGAACATATTTTGAGTTCAAATATTACAACATGATATTTGGGAAAAGGTAAAACTATTTCACTGAACACACAAGATTCTTGGGGTTTGAAATGAAACTGGTCTGTATGATACTATAGAGATGCTCATTTATAATTAATTCAGCATTTGCCCAAATTCATAAAATGTACAACTACAAGAGCAAACCATCATGTATACTATGTCTACGTAGAAGCAATGTGTGATTTTGTTTCCTTTGGTAATGAAATTACCATTCTGTTTGGTGGTGATGATAGAGAAACGGTAAAGGTTTTCAGAGTGAGAACTGAAGAAGAGGGTTCATGATGAGACACACATTATTTTTAGACCTCAACCAATATGAGAATAAATCTTGGAAGCCCCAAATGCCAAACATCCCAACTGTTGAACAACACTTTAAAAGCTATTGAGTCACAGACATTGCAGGATCTTTATTTCTTCCTACTTATAAAAGGTATGAAGTCTTCAATCAGAGCACTACTGTGGCTCAGATTCTTATGGTTCTTATTATTGTGTGTCATATATACAAATAAAACTGATTGTTTTTACATACTCTTTTTTTAGAAGCCCCTTTAGACTTTGAAGTAGAGATTTTACTTTGAAGTTTATAGTATTCAAATCATCGGTTACAAAATACAAAGAGAGCAATTGCATAACATCTATGAACAAGCATTTCCTACTCTGCGTCATTTGCCATTCCTTCTAGCTATGCCTGTGATCAATCAGCAATGCCCAAGGTCGTTTTTGAACATGAGATTTGAATATGCTGATCTTAAATTATGCAATCTAGGTTTTACAATAAGTTATACTTATAATACTTTGTACTACACTGTTACTGGTTGCTGGGGAGATGGGAAACAAGCATTTACTTATCCCAATGAGGAACTGACACTGACCAAAGAATGGATACCACTAAAGCCCAACCTGGTGAACTAATATGTTTTTATTGTGGTAATGTACAAAAGAATATGGGTGACGGGTTCATTGTAGGAACAGACACGATTAAAAGAGCTGTATCAACAAAAGCCTACTCCAGCATGCGTGACAGGTTATGAAATCTGCGTTCATGGAACACTGCCCATCATGCAGGCAGCTTCATGGGTTGATAGTTGTCTGTTCTTGATGGCCCAGGTGATTTGAGCCTCTTCTAAACAGTTTGTCTCAAGTTTGTTTGTTTGTTTCTTTCTTTTTCTTGAGACAGGGTTTCTCAGTAGCTTTGGAGCCTGGACTGGAACTAGTTCTTTTAGGCCAGGCTGGCCTTGAACTCACAGAGATCCGCCTGCCTCTGCCTCCCTAGTGCTGGGATTAAAGGCGTGTGCCTCCCACCACCCAGCCTCAAATTTGTTTCTTATAGGCTGTTCAGCTGGCCTCTGCTTCTTGCAGGCTGATGGACTTGCCTGAGAGTGACTCTCAGCAGTCTTTACTGCTTATGTATTCTTGAGTAGAGCTCATTGAACCTATCAGTTTCAGGAACTTCCTGAAGCTATTTAGAATTGTTTACTTCCTGCCTTAATGAGCTTTCCTACAGAATGACCTGTTTTATGAACATTGTAGAAAATCTTGTGTTTCACCTCATTGTAAACAAATTTCCTTATAATATCCTATTGTTTTGGTTTCCTTTTTATCCTATGTCTTATGATGTTTTTAACCAAGATGCAAGGCCTTAACCTTGGAGGAAATGGCTATGCAACATAGACATGTTTATTTGTTACACATCTTTTTTCTTTTACTTAGTAATGCTTTCCTGTAATTATGTGTGGCAGTGACAAGGTCTGTGACTGAGAGTTGGAGAATCTAGACTCTATTTCTGTTCCTATTACCCATTTTCTAAATAATTCTGAATAATTTTCCTAATACTTTTTGGGTTATGTTGCTTCCACAAAAGTGGAATGATAGTGGTTCTTAATTTCTCCATTGCTTTTTAGAATTTAATGAAGACTACAGAAAAACTACCAAGAAAAAAATGAATGGATTAAGATCAGCAAGAAAGCTCAGTAGATAAAAAGTGCTTGCCATGAAAGCCTAAAGTCATAATCTAATCAATTACTGGAACCCAGATTGCTCTCTGGAAAAAATTGACTTCCCACAGTTGTTTTCTGAACTACACATGCATGTTGTAACATTCACAGACCTGCAAATAGACACACATACATACATGCACATTCCACGCACACACACACACACACACACACTGCACGTACACACACAATTCATACCCCACATAAGTATGCAAGCATATATGCACACATTGCTAATAATAAGTAAACACTAAAATTAAAATGTGATTGTCATGTTAAGTCTTGCACAGCTTTGAGGATGTCTATAGACCATGCAAGTATGCATGGACCTAAGGGCAGCAACATTAAGCATAAAACATTTAATTTTATACTACACATGTTAGACTTCCATAAAATTGTGCATACTTACTTACAAATTGTTAAATCCAACCTTTCTTTTCGATTTCTTCAAATTTTTTCAAGTGGATTTCCTCATGATACCAAACCTCCATTCTGGCTTTCTTTTCATTTCAGATTTTATTTTTATTAGTGTGTGTGTGTGTGTGTGTGTTGTGTGTGTGTGTGTTCAATGGGCAAGTGTCTATGGAGGCCAGAAGATAGCTTTAGATCTCCTTGAGCAGGAATTTTAGGGCAGTTGTGAGCTGCCCGACAGATCCTGGACTTGGATCCTCTAGAATAGAACTGGCTTCTTCTATAGCAATCTTGCACTAGATCATGGTTCCCAGCCTGTCACAGGATGGTTCCCACATCATGTGTGATCCAAGTACATCTCTTTGTTCTCTGAGGAAAGCCATTGGCCCATGTTTGTCATTAGGTCTCAACCCAACCCAATAGCAGCTGACAGAGTTTTATGTGGCTACATTCTCCTCTCAGGAAATACTGGTATATAGATTCTACAGGTATCTGTCCAAGTGCACAACTACCTTTAAGAGGCTAACATTTCAAATTGTTTATGGGCAAATTTCAGGACAAAATCCAAGTCATATCATGCTTATAGTTTTAAGTCACGATCTGTGGGTTACTATTCAAATTGTGGGTGAAAGCAATTAGAGGAAATGGGCAGCATGATGAAATCTGGTAACTTTGCCACATCAGGTATGGTCATAAGTGACAGGGGTGTTCCATCAAAGGAAGACAACTGCAGACTGTAAGGTATCTTCAAGTAAACAGATGGGCAGGCAGGCCAACTAACTCTGAGTTCTTGCGATCAGAACTGGCCAGTGGCTAAATCTAATGCTGTGGAAAGGAGAGCTTTTTATATTATGCACTGTGTGTGTGAGAGAGATGGACTGCTTTGTAAGGATGCATTGAACGGCAGTAAGAGATGAAGCAGAGGTTGTAGGACTGACCCATGAAAAAGGTGATGAAGAGGTCCAGTTTAGGCCTGGGTGTGTTTCATGAGCAGAGTAATGATTAAGGAGAAAGGGATCCAGATGAAATTTAAATAAATATGTTTAATATATGAAAGTAATACTATATTTAATACATGGTTAATATTAAATAAATATATGCATATATATTTGTCTATGAGATCTTTAGTTGTTTTTTCTTCTTTTTTTTTAAGGGTATGTGATTGATTGGTGCTTGAGAGAAGCGTTTCCTAGAAATAGACTGTGGTTATTTCTGAAGGTGTCCTGCCTAGTTCCCGATCCCCTATTGCAATGCCAATCTAGTAATTGCAGTAAAGAAGAGGCTGCCACTCCTGTGACAACTGGTATGTCACCTACTGAACTATTTTCCGTACAGAATGAAAGTTATTGTATTGACCCTCATAGGGCCACACTGTGATGTTGTTTGGTGGAAATCCATAAGAGTAATGAAATCCATACTGCATGTTCTATGGAATATTCACATCCATTTCAAAAAAGGGATAACTAGCAACATCTCCATCCTCATGTTGAGAAAGCCAGTAAAA
The DNA here is from genome assembly GCA_001685075.1 of Bramus lutescens. Classification (NCBI taxonomy): domain Eukaryota; kingdom Metazoa; phylum Chordata; class Mammalia; order Rodentia; family Cricetidae; genus Bramus; species Bramus lutescens. The sequence goes on from LOEQ01002565.1 coordinate 210,664, forward strand.
TGCAGATGTCATGGCAACCTGCACAGAACAGGAATTTGTCTTTCTCGGTTTGTATCTGTAGTCATGAAGTTAAATATGTGCGTTCAATAATAAGCCTGTACTATTATATGTCACCAGGCTTATCGGCCATATGAAAGAAACACAGACACTATGATTTTTGATACAATTTTATTTAAGAAATATTGAATAAATACTTATTGAACACCATCATAGACCAGAAATTAGTTCAGCTTCTAGGTATTTCACAATGTACAAACCCCTAAGAGATCCATTTTCCACTTACAGTTTTCTGGGAGAGGAATAGTTAATAAACAAAGACAATGACATGTTGTCATTGTAAAGTAATAAATGCTACACGTAAAATAAATTGTATTGGACATGGGGAGATGGAAACACTGGGGAAAGAGTCCTTTGAAAGATGTTCTTTCTCATGCAGAGATCTGTCCTTTGACACAAAAGAATATGATCTTCCTACCAGTCATGTCTGCAAATAGCGAGAGAAGCTAAAAGAAATATTTAAGAGCAGTTCAAATTGCTGCTTTTACCCATAGAACATGTTAGGCAGCCTCAAAGGTAGAGTCAAATAAGAGCAAGCCCTTAGATTTAGACTTGCATGTGTTTCTGTAAGACCAGCTCCTGGCTCCTGCAGCTAATAAGTATGCAGAAAGGAAGGGGGATTGCATCTAGCCAGCGCCACAGATGAAATGGAGCATGTAGCTATGCTGCTTGCTGCTTACTGTCACCAGGAAGCACCAGGGATCTCTCACACAAACTGCACGCCTTGTTCTCAAGCGTGTTATGAACTTTGCCGACAAGGAAGATCATCAGAAAGGATGTTTAGTGTTTTGCTAACTGCTTCTTTGTCATCTCTAGGCACTGGCCCAGAGAGTGTGGATTTGGTGGGAAACTTCCAAAGCTTTGAAGAATTCTGGACTTTCTTGTGTTTTGTTTGTTTGTTTGTTTCATATATATGTTATTACATGCTAGATAATTTATGTTTGGATGTCTATTTTCATGCCCAAGCTGTTGAAGAAAAGGATTTGGAGCCTTTGGACCGTAAGAAATGTCACCTACTGTGGTAAGTCCTAAGATCCATGAAGATGAGAATTCTGATTTACTTAGATCTGTGCCCTGTGCCTTGTAGGTGTGTAATATGTAATCTGTCACAGTGGTATAAATGTGACTTTTCCAAATGGCAATTTTAGAAGTAATGGACACATAAAAATGATACTTTGCAGTACACATAAGTATATGATTCAAATTAACTCCAAGACACAAGCAAGAAATCCTAACATACTGTATTACTTTATTTGGGGATAAAATAAAAACAAGTAACTGAGTAGCAAGAAATTATGATTTATACAGATTAGTTTTATCCATAGCTTACACATCCTCAGAAAAGTTTATTTATTGACTCCATGAGTAGAAATGCCATTTAGGGAGGAATTAATCAACACCCGCCAACAGCTAGGCAATCTAGGAGAAACTGGAATCACAGCCCTGGCAGTGGGATTGGTAAATAAGTAATTTTGTTCAACGTGGTCAGTAAACCATTTGCCTGCACACTTTGCAGAGTTTTTCCTTAACGTGTGAAAGCTTATGGGTGTTGGGAAGAGAAACAAAAGGCTCCTTCATGTCTTGTTCTTTAAAGGGATGGAGGATAAAGTTAAGGAGCATTTATTTGTCCATCTGTGTTTCTCTGAAATGCCGAATAAACCTTGGTTTTCACCCACCTCCTGAAGATCTGTCTGCATCCCACACTTTGATGGTGTGAACTGCAGATCATGGAAAGAAGTTGAACTTGCAGTTAGCTCTATAAATCAGTCTGCCTAACTGATTAGGGTACCAGTGGGGGAGTTGGATTGTGGCAGGTTCACAGCAAAATTATCTCGGGCCTTGAATAGCTATCTATTACCCACCTCTGTGAGTTAACACACATTCTGTGACTTACAGGCAAATTCTTTGGAAACACACCCTTGGCATCCACCAACCCAGGAGCTAAGAATGTCATCTGAGGCCTTTGTCACTGATTTCCTACTTTGCTGAGACCTTTCTAGCTGATGTGCTCGTCAATGTATTTTAAAAGTAGGTGGGTTTGTGACCTTTATGTTCTCACTATAAAACCACCATTAGCGTAGTGGAACATGCAATTTGGAGTAGCCAAAAATCTGTGTTCCCAGGACACGGTCACTCATTTTTTGGCACCAGAATAAACTATGTGTTATCTATACTTTGGGGTAAGAACTGCAATTTAAGATTGACATGAAGAAATATTCTTTGCATAAGAGTCACATTGAATTACTCAGTAAATGCTTATCTGGCTGAATTTAGAGTTTTAATAAGATTCTGACAGTAATTCACCTGAGCTTCATTAAAAAATAATAATGTTTTGGGAAAAAATTGACATTTCAGAAATGTCATGTTTCTTTTTGCCTTTGAAGGACCAAATATCTTCGTCATTGCTGCAAATTAGCTTGCAACACCATCCTCTCTCTTTGTAAATAACCACATCCACCTTCTCTACCCAGTCAGTACTAAATGTCACATTTCTTTCCAGCCTTCACATGTAGTTCCCGACTTAGGGTTAAGCTGAGAGGTGGAGCAGACCAGAATACTTCTGTTTCTCTCAATGCAAACATCAGCTTCCAGATGGAAAAAATCTAAAACAGACAAGGAAGGGAAACTGTTATATTAATATCATGTACTACTACTACCTGCTTCATTTTAGTGGTTTTAATTAGTTATTTTTTAGAGAACTTCACACAAACACCGCATCTACAACCCCCTGCCACTCCATTTTCCTTACAGACTTCTCTTTATCCCTAAATACCATCCAGATGAAGTTGTGATGTTAGTGGGATACGCAAGTCAGTAGTGCTACGGCTTGCCTAAATATTTTGGTAGCACTCTGGATGAAGAAGAAGAGTTGAACTAATTCAGTGTTAGCATGAAAGGTTTATAACGCAACGCAGACACGATGGACTGAATGAGATTTTATGTCTAATGGCAAGATATGGGGCCTTAGGTAACAAAAGTTCCTTTGACCTGGGGAATTCCATTGCCTGAGAAATTCATTGCATCCAGTGTGTTATTCAAGAAAGCCCAGTACAAACTCAGATGGCATGATTTGATGAATTGTCTGGTACAAGCTAAATCTGGCAACTACAGTTTACAGTAGCAACGGAAATCAAACCCATGCTTCATGAGAGTAACATTCTCATATTGAGTTCTGGAAAGAGGAAATTCTCTGGGATATGACTGTTCTCGTCATGAAGCCAGATGGTGTCAGGTTTCAGTGGAAAAAGGAACTTTCTAGAAATGGGATGTGGGTGTGTGAATAATTCTGATTCTTGGGCAATATTTAAGGAAGGACTAAAGCCACCTAGAAGACAGTGTGTGCTTGCGAAGACAGGCTGATGCAGTCTTTTCCAACTGCATGGGGCACCATTTCCTCTTTTAACATGAGTGACAGCTTCCAACCTCCAGGCAAACTGAGGAAGAGACCAGTTGCTTTAAGTCTATACCCAACTCACATTTTGGTTGAAAAGAAATATGTTTTTCTAAACTCTCTCAACATTTGTCTGCCATCTTATAATGTTAGAGAATGAATTTGGTTGTTTATATGAATCTCAGAGTCCAACTGTTAACTATGACACAACAGTCCAGGTTGGCACAGAATACAGAAGAAAATGTATGTTGGTTATTGCAGAATTGTAAGAAGCCCTTGACACAACTTCTGTGTAATTTTGACATTGAACATGTGTATGACAAAAGTACTTCTATCTGTTATGTTCTGAAACATTATATAGCCTAAATATTTGAAAAACATCAGACTTGATTATGAGAAGTTTTTTAATTGAACTTTTTAAAAGGTGTATGAAGTATTTATGAAATGTAATATTGCTGAAATAGTTGTATTTGCTCAAAATTGTTATTATGCCAACTGATTCTATGGAATGTATCACATCTCGTTTCTACTGTCTTCCTTCTTCCCCTTTCTACCTTGGCTAAAAGGAAGAAGATGGAATTATTTTTTCTTCAACAGAAAACACATTTGTTTTTTTCCTGTTTTCTAGTGAATGCGAAATGGGAGATGTAACATGAGAGCAATATTTAAAACGAGCACATGGCTCCTTAGATTAGGCCTGGATCTGTGACCTGGTATCACTAGTGTGAACTCGGCATAAGAGCAGAACTCGTGTGCTGTGCTGTTGCACAGAGGAGCACTGCTGGGGAGTTAGGCCAGGGTGCAGCCCCACAGCTGGTGCTCCCCCCATGTATGCCAGGATGCCAGTGTGTTTCCCTGAGAGATCATCCCTTCTCTGACGTGTGCTCCCAGATGCCTTATTCTCCCCGAGCTGGGCAGTATACCAGTAGCAACCTGGACCAGAAACGGCTGTCCCTTTCAATCCTTTTGCTGAGTTTGTGTTGTGGCACATTTGTGACTGTGGGTTATAGTGGAGGCCTTCCTCTTGCACAGACACAGATGAAGTACGTGTTCAAACAAGAGTGTAGATAGGAATACTTATGTGTTGTGTGGCAGCCTGTGCCCTGGAGCTCATTCGCAGACACGCCAACTATGAGAATGGTTTGAAGAAAATTCAGATTAGAACCTTCACAATTCTTGACAAAACTCTTTACTGCCTCTAGTTTACAGATCACAAAAGTGTGTTCATGTTCTGGGATGCAATCCTGTCAACACCTTATAATGCTTAGAAAATATGACAATGGGGGCCCTCAGGGCTTGATTTCAAAAGAGAATCAAGCTTCCTTGCTTTTGAGAGAGGCTTGTGAACTATTCAGACCTCTACAAACACAAGCATGAAGACAAAAATAACTGAGGGAGGGAATCCTCATGAGGTTTCTGATACTTCCTGCTCTGGCTGGGCCATAAATAACATGAGAGAATCATGCCTTTGGTATTTGAGCATTTTGCCATTCAGCTGTTAGGATAATTGGAAGCACAAAGGTGTGAGAAAAATGCAGTTTCCACTGCGATCATGAGTTGCTAGGCCTGTTTGTCATTCATACCCAAATTTTGTTTGTACTAAGAACTTCCTGTTTAGATTTTAGCTTTTTGGTTGGTTTGTGGTGCTAACATACGGAGATGTAGCTTAGTTTAGTTGACAAGGGTAATATATGAACACAGAGATAAGGTTTCTTCCCATCTTTGTTTGAGCCTTTGTATTAGTAAAAAAAGAAAAAAGAAAAAATAGTATATTAAGCCAAGTTTCATGACATCATTCTCATCCATATTTTGTTCTTGATGATTTTCTGCTACTATTCCCTCTCCTGTTCCCCTCGCCTTCTCCTTAGCCCTCTCTCTCCCATATCTTCATCTCTAGTTGGCTTTTCTGAATACTGACAATATTTATAAGACTGTTTATCATGTTGATAGAGCTACAGGATACTGCTGGTAGTAGATGCACAAAATACCCAGATAGAGGAAGTGGCTACATGCGTCAAAAATTTCCAACATCATTGCGGGTCTAATGAGTCTAAATTGATAAATTTCTGGCTATGACGATATTTAATGCTTGTCCTGGTTCCTAGACTGGACAAGATTGGCAACTCTTATTCTCGTGTGAGTACCGTGCTGGGGATGAATTCTCACATGAGTCTCTAATTAGAAGCTGAAGAGATTCTATGAGTTCCTATTGATTAGAAAATAGCGATCGAATTGGTGCCCAAGTGCATGTGCCCAGAGCGTCTATCTCTGAACTTCAATAAAAGCTACTGTTAGTCGGAAACGTACAGCTGCTGTCACTATTAGATGCGCCCTTTCTCTGGGCATTCTTTTGTCTCCTAAGTTTCTGTCCTACAGAGAGTCCTATCAAGGGCACCTCTTCTAATTGTGCTGACAGAATCTCCAGATAAAACTTTATGCCATTACTGTTAGGCCCACTTGAATCTAGAAAGTCTTTGCACTAAGGGCGAAATGGTAAGTGTGCTGATGACAGACAATGGGCAGAGAGTGCAGAGGAACACAGGTCTCTCTTTCATCTGATGGCATGGGCCATTTGAGGGGCTAGGCTTTGACCCTGAGAAGTATTTATATCAAACATTAAGTATTTGCCTGCCTTCCCACATTGCTTCTGTGATTTTTTCTTTTTATTGAAAATAGATTTTATTCTCATGTGATATAACCCAAATACAGTTTTCCCTTCTACCTCCCTCTCCCCTCCCACTTACTATCTACTCCCCCGCCCCACCCTGCCAGTGCAGATCCGCTCCCTTCCTGCCTCTTATTAGGAAACAAACAGGCTTCCAAGGGAAACTGATAAAATAAAATAATATAAAATATAATTTAATAAGATAAAATAAAAACTAACACATTGGAATCGGGCAGAGCACACAAACGAAGGGAAAGAAGCCCAAGAAAAAACACAAGAAGCAGTTACTCACTCGTTCACACTCTCAAAAATTCTATAAAAAAATTAAACTGGAAGATTATATCCTCTAACCACTTATGAAAGGAAACCAACTAAATAGTCTTCAAAATGCCCGCTGGGACTTTTGCCTCCCCAAACCACCATTGGTGGTCTTTAAGTGGGAGAATGACCCTTCCCTTCCTTTCCTCTCAGCAGAAAGGAGTTCATTTGTAAGCTTGAAACAAAAGCCAATGTCATTTGAGCAGGAGGAAGGCAGGCCAGCGGCACATACTTTCGTCATTTTTGATGTGCTTAAAAAAAAATCTCAGTGAAGGAACTAGTTTATTCGGTGGTAGCTTGCTTCAGAAAAATCCCATTGATTTTGCTTGATGCCTCCCTCCCCATCTTAATTTCACTCAGCACCTTGTTATCCCTTAAACTGTCTCGTGGTTCACCATTTATCACTATTAACCTTGCATTTCCAGGGCTGAGCTGTCTGGCACAATGCATCACGTATGTATCCGTGAATGCCTCAAACTATAGCTGCTGGGGCCTTTCTAAATAGAGTATTAACCTATAATTACAGGAGATCAAATGTGTAGACAGAAACAGGGCTCCTAAGATGTTTGAAATTATCACCGATGTGGTCTTTTGATGATCAGTAGTTAAAAATAAAAAACCTAAATCCCATCCCATTCCAAATGTCAAGTAATAATTACGGCAGAATACCAGTACCTGAATTCCAGGCACAAAAGGACAATAGAGACGCCAGTAGCATTAGAGATGGCCACGCAGTGCTTTAGTTGTTGACCCTACAGCATATAATCACAGTGTGTGCTCGAGTTATGAAGAAATTGCAACCTACCTGAAAAGCACAGCTTTCTGACATCCGTCAAGGTGATGGAATAACAAGAAAAGGGACATGGGCGCACAAATCTCATTTGCTTCTAAGAACACATTTTTACATCGGACTACATTCATATGGCAAGAAGTATATTTTGAAATTCCCTTCCCACTCGGTGCTCTTAACTTGCCTTGGTAACCAGACTATGTGGGGTGATGTAAGAAGTTTTGACAGGTGAAGCCCTCAATGAACTAGCAATGCCCCCCAATCTTTCATACAGTTACCGTATTCTAAGGTTCCCCTGGGCATACTTTAGCAAGCAGTGGTTAGCAGGAGGACTATTTATAATTATTTGCTCCCATGACTAAATCCTTGCCATTAGGTAATGTGAGATGTGACACAATGATAATCTTAGAATATATTTAAACACTTCCCGTAGCCCTGATTCCTTGGGTGAAAGCTATCAGAAGGTATTGCTAAATCATACAGGTCTCTCCCGGGGCAGAAGAACCACTGGCAAACTTCTGTCCAGCATGAAGATTGTCTGGATTGTCTTCTGATTATTATAATAACCATCAGAAATGAGAAGCTGGAGACTTGAACGAATTTAGTGTGTTTTACCAAGATATTAGCAGGGGGAGGTCAAAGAGAAAATTACTATCATGGACTGAATTTCTTTTGTGGTTTGTCTGAGAATGATCTGGGGGATCCTAGACAGTTGAGATGATCTTATTGAGGTGGAGAGTGGTGGGGTGAAATGCTGAATTTAGCTTATTTAACTTTAGAATGTTTTGAGGAATTAGCAGAGCTTAGAAGATTTAACTCCTATGTGGAACTGGCCATCTAGCTGTATTAATAGAAAAGCTCTTGCTTATTGCTGCAACAATTAATTGCAGAAAGGAATGCTTTAACTAACCTCTCAAAGTTTGTATGCTAGTTACAAACTACATTGAACTTAACCCAGCCACAAAGGTTCTCTTGCATCCACCCTTGGCAGACAATACGAAGAATAGATTTAACTGTGGGTGTCTATGTTTCTTCAACTAGGGTAGACAAAAGAACTTATTCTGAGATGTTTTAATCTTTTAAATTGATGACATTATAAAATTAAGCAACTAAAAACACTGTTGTCTTACACTAAGGAAAAAGGAAACTACCATCTGTATGTTAGCTCTTTTTAATGCATTAAAGAACATTTTTAAATGAAATTCAATTTGCATTCATTCTTTGTAGATTTTTTTTGTCTTGGATCACTATTTGTCACAATTTCTCCTTTTTTTCTAGGTAACTAGGAATTTTTGTTTATGTAGATTATTTAAAAGCCCTCCCCCCAATTTCACCCTGCTTAAGAGGGATGGATTCTCTTTGTAGAATTACAAAATGAATGAATGCAACGCACCGAATCTTTAGTCATAGGAGCTCCTGCCTGAGGGAGAAGCATCCTGCAGGATGCAGGGCCACTTGAGTCCTCTAATCTAGGAGAGAGCGAACAGCCCTATCCAGGAGGCAGTTTAGTAGATTCAAAGCGAATGAGTCCTGGTTCCTTCAAGAGCAATGATATTGTAGGTCAGTTGTATGAATCATTCTGCAGCTGGCAGGAGAAATAAGGATTGTTTTTCAGGGCACATTAGGACAGTGTCCCAGTCCCCCTATCTGTGAGGACCAAGAGGGAGGGAAGCTTCTTTTCTTCGGGTCTTGAAGCGCCTCTTGACATCACCAGATTTTAAGCTGGCATCTAAAGCTGGATGATCATTTTAGAACTTACACCTCATTTTAGCCATTATCTGTTGAAAACATAAATTACACTGCAGTGTTTATCATTGCACAAAAAGGCCTATGTAGTTTCAATACTTCTTATTATTATTATGTTTAATTATACAGTATAAAGCTTCAAGGGAAAAATGTCATGAAGGAAGATGAATAGTTTTCTTTCTTAATCCACCTTCCTAAATTTCTCACAAACAACAGAATTTTTACCCAAGGGTAGAGATTTCTACTATAAAGCATTTCTCTTGCTAATGACTGTCACAATGAAACACGCTTAAGAATGACATTATCATTAATCACTCTCCATAAAATTTAAATGATACTTCACTTCAGGATCGTACTGAAGTACTTCTATCCATCAGCTTGGGTTTGGAGAAAGGAGAGATGAGACTGGCTCTTTCCAACACAAACAGCATTTTAGTAAAACTTTGGTATTCTTGAGAGAAATTATATCAGCAGTTTTTGGTAGGGCTCGACATTTCTCTTCTAAAGAAGTAGGTGTTGGGACTTTGAGAAATGGATCAGGGGTTAAGAGCGCATACTACTTTTGCAGAGGACCTGAATTCAGTTCCTAGCACCCACATCAGGAGGCTCACATCAGTCTACATCTAGCTCTAGGGAGATCTAATGTTTTATACTGGCCTCCATGGATATAAACACACACACATACACACACAAGCATACATACAAATAAATTAAAAATAAAATAAATATTTGCATAGCTAATAGATTCTTACTTTTCTGGACCTGATTAATTTTAAACATTAATAATCATCAGTTCTTCCTTGTGTCTCCCTGAAATAACCTACACTGCATGTCAAAAGACAAGAGTGAACATATTCTAAAGCTCCAATCTATGCACTGACATGTACCTAGAAGGCCGTTAAGTTAATGAATTCATGAAAAGTACAATTTAAGTAGAACATAAGTGAAAAATCTCTCAAAATAACTTAAAATTTCATTGAAAATTCATAAATCAGCTTAATAGAAGTAAAGTTGAAAAAGATTTAAGAGGTCATTAGATGAGAAAATATATTTATCTCTTGTGACTATGGAAAACATTGGTTTTTATTTCATTTACATTATTTCAGTCTGCGGAATCTGCAAGAAAAGGAAGCAAATACATTACAAATAGACAGGCTACTCCCAAAGGAGTTGAACTATTTGCACGGTTATATTTCCTCACTGTTGGTCGTGCTAATGAAATGTTTCTCATTCATGTCTTTAATGCTAACTTGATTCAAACTGAAACTTATGAATACAGAGCAGTCACTGAGAAGACAGACTTGCATTGTGTTTTAAATTAAGTATTTTGAGTACTTCCAAGTAAAAAGTATCTTTACATTTGACAGGACTTTTGGCACTAATAAATTCAATTATTAAGGATTAACATTCATACACACACACACACACACACACACACACAGAGTTTTGGTTAAAACTTATACCTCTTTCTTTGGTTAAAATTTTAATGACTGTACTTGATAATGTTAATTGTCCTTTTTAAAATTTGAAAGTAATCATATAATCTCTAAAATCACAGCCTAGTGATTAGATGCTAACCTCATAAATACTTGTCTGGACTTGAATATCATTGTTCAAACTCAATCCTACATCATCATTATTATTGTTGTTTTACTACATTTTGGCTATGATAATAATAACATCTCTCAACTGAAATTTCTTTCTTTGGTTTCATATTTCATAATCTCTTAATATTGACCCCTGTTTTGGGCCGTGCGATATAGAAATTAGTGTTAGTTATGTGTTAGGAACTGTGAATTTTGTAAAGCTTCTGGGAATAACAATATTAGCAAATTAATTTCGGTATCTTAGAAATTATATTTCATGAATATAATAATAAATCTTCTAAAAGTGAATTGAATTGTATACTGTTGAGGATTCAGTCTCAAATAGCTCAAAGAACATGTTTAGAATGGTACCTCCCTAACTGAAAGACTCTTGACTAGCCAGAGGGACATTGCCTTGAACTATTCAGAGTATAGGCTGTATATACATCATTCAGTTTTCTAAACAAAAATAAAATTAAAAAAAGGAGTGAGGGAAACTCAAAAGTTTAGGCAACTATTAAGTGACAGGTAGTAAATAAAGACCCATTTTTAAAGTATATTACCTACTGGGGTTAGTTCTGGTGAGCAGCTGGGGCAGGTAATCCTAGTTCATGGTCAGCCTGACTAAGTAGTGCCTTCAAGGTCAGTGAGAACCTGTATCAACAAACAGACAGACAGACAAAGGTGCATAATAAGGGCTAGGAAGCAGCTCAAAGGTAGAGTGCTTGCCAAACATGCATTTTTGCTGGATTCTGTCTTAGTACCACAATACAAATAAATGAATAACTAGCTAACTAACGAGGAAGCGACACAATTGGAAAAAGTTATTCTTTATGAGGTCAAACCTTTGCAGACTTTATTTACTCAAGGAGAATTCAAGATGTCATCTCACAGCCAATGAGGAAAATTTAGTTTTGAAGAAGTAACTGTTAGTAAGGAAATACACATGGTGTTGGCTAATTTTTGTCAACTTGACAGAAGTTTGAGTCATTTGAGAAGACAGAAGCCCAATTGTGAAAATGGCCCTGTCAGCTTGGCCTTTGTGAAAGCCTGCAGGGACATTTTCTTGATATAGGAGGGCCCAGTCTTCCATAGGGGTCCCATCCCTGGGTAGGTAGCCCTGAATAGTATAAAAAAGCTAAGTAAGCTATGGAGAGCAAGCAAGTAAACAGCACTCCTCTGTGGCCTTTCTCCAGCTTCTGTGTCCAGGCTTCTGTCTAAAGCTCCTATTCTGACTTCCCTTCATGATGGGCTATAAGCTATAAAATGAAATAAAAAAATAAACTTTCTGTACTTCCCTTTGTGGCCGTGGTGTTTTTTTTCACAGCCACAGAAACTTTAACGAAGGCACAGATACATACATTTAGAGGAAGGCAACGAACAATTTTTAAAGGTGAACATGAAACTGGACATGACGACATATGCATGCAATTGAAATGGTTGAGAGATGGAAACAAGAGGATTATGGATATGAGGGCACCTTGAGCTGCATAGCATTAGTTTAAACAACCTGGATTGCACAGCAAGACGCTGTTTTAAAAATCTGTAAAACCACAGGTTGGAAAGATGGCTCAGTGGTTACAAACACTGACGGCTCTTCCATAAGACCTGGGTTTGATTCCTAGAAACTACACGGTGGCTCAAAACCATCTGTACCTCCAGCTATTATAGGGGCTAGGATCCCGTTTCTGGCTTCCATGGTCACCAGGGACACATGTTGTATACAGAAACAAATATAGGCAGAATACTCATATATGTAAAAGAAAATAATAAAAGATATTTAAAAACCTTTAAATCAAGCAAAGTAAACCAAACCAAAACAAAAAAAAAGAAAATAAGAAAAGATGATTACATTAGGCATGACAAGATTGATGAACTGAAAGGCACAAGGTAGGTGAATGACGTAGCTTTTTTGTACCATCCAGGACCACCTGCCCAGAGGTGGGACCTCCCATGGAAGACTTGGCCCTTCCAGATCAATCATTAATCAAGGAAACGCCCCTGCAGGCTTGCATACAGGCCAAGCTAACGGGGTCATTTTCACAATTGGCGTTCTGTCTTGCCGGATGACTCTAGCTTGTGTTAAGCTGAGGATGAGCTTCGGGCTATGAACGTGCCAGTCCCTCATTGGCCATCACAAAGCCATGCCTGGAATCCTTTCAGTCAATGTTGTGTTGGTGCAGAGGGAAGTGTAAGATTTAGTCACATCTCCAGCAGGAGACTCTGTGGCATGCCTTGAAAGGAAGCCATATTTCACGGGGATTTTCTAGTTGTCACGAGGCTAGAAGCGGTAGGGAAATGAGAAACATGAAGAAGCAGATTAGGTGCGTAAAGCAGGATGGGGCTTGGGATGTTTGTAGACACTGGAGAGCAACACGGTGGAGCACTACTTAGACTCTGTATCTTACTGATAAAGTGAAAGCAACTTATTAAGAGGGGACACATGACATGCGCACTGATTCAGAAAGAAGCCTGCCAAAGTTAGCAGCGAAGGATGGCACTGAACAGCACCGAGAAAGAAGATTTAACAAGGTAAGACAAAAGGAAAACGTCAGGTCTTCTAGAACATTCTCAGTCATCAGGCAGTCATAAGCTTGGCCCTCTTCATATGTACTGTGGTTTATATTTAGTGAGTTTATTACAGGTTTCCTCTTGCTTATTTCATCCATCTCACAAATGAGAGCTGAGACATGCTCTGCATGAAATATTCATGGGGTTTAGAGCCTTAATCTTAAAAGTAAAAGCTGCCGTAAAATGCTGGAATAAAAAGAGCTTTAGTGTCTGTTTTATATATACGAGAACATGGTGAGAGGAAACGGGGATTCAACATGGGGCGGGGGTGGGTAGGGAGGCTAACAGGAAAGAACTATTTGGGAAGATCTTAAAAGCACAGACTCCTTTGAAAGTAGGAAGTTTGGAATATGGGAAAAAATGAAAGAGACACAAGTATGCAAAGAATTGAAAACTCTTAGGAAGAAGCCAAGCTGTGACTTCAAGCATCCAGTGTGGGAAATTGCCACGAAAGGAAATGGAAAAGCTCAAAGGCTTCCATCCGAATGCAGAGAACAGACCCTCTACATCACTATCCTGTGTGGCAGTGAGCAGCAGAAGAGCCTAGCAGAGAGGGCCTTAAGAAGGGCCAGGATTTGTACTAATTCACAAGATCAATGCCATAGGTGGATGATAATTTTCCTGATCATCTAGTCAAATGGTGATTACACTGCTCAAAGGCATGTTACTTTATTGTTTTGAGTCAGGGTCTCATTATACAACCTTGGCTGGCCTGGAACTAGGGGACTGAATGTGTAGCCCAGACAGTCCTTGATCTTGTAGAGATCCTTTAGTTTCTGCCTCTTGAGTGCTGAGATAAAAGACATTGGTCACCATGCCTGGCTCATAACTCTGTTTAATTATATAGGAACCAAGACTGAAACAGATGGCTCCAAAGTTATAATATGTGCACAAGAACTGAGCAGGGGGTGAGACCATCTCTCTGTTCCATTATGTAGCCTCCCTTCTCACTTTCTATTGACTCTTCCATAGTCTAAAGTATGAAACAATTAATACCTACCATCCTTACCGCACATCACTATCTCTGAGGAGAAACAAGAAAATGCCCCAGAAATACCTATTTTAAATGGGTTAAAAATATAATAAGGGTCTACAGCCCATCACCCAATTATTTGGAGAAGAAAATGGAAGAGGGACTAGTCAGGCAATAGTGATCTTCTGCTGGAGGCATTCAGGCTGTGGCATGATGGGTCCCATTCAGCAATGGTCCTCAGAATTCTCAATCTTGGCTTTATATCACAAATCATGAAGGGTTTTGAATTGACATCTGGCAATGGTTAAGAGTAATAGCAGTACATGTTGTGCCTAATATTAAGGCGCCCACTCTAGCCTCTAAACAAATGGCTCCTTTCCTCGTCTTCCTTTAAGTCAGTCTAGTGTTTCATGCATAGTGGATGCTTAGACTTCCCATGCAGAATAGATGTTTGGGAAAAATAATTTAATCCATAAAAGAATAATAATGACACTTATGCAGCTTTTGTCCATTGTGATCTGCACACATCTTAGTGCTTAAAAGTTTCAGTGTTTATAGTTCTTTTTCTTTTTTCTTGAACAAACACGCCATGACAGAGTTGCACATCAGAGAATTTTAGAATCAAATGTGATTTTTATGTCCCATCACTTATTGCAGGTGTAGAGCTTAGATAAGAGAAACTCCATTGACTTCCCAGGAGAGCCGTCTCTTTGAAAGTGTTTTTGCCTCAGTTAGATCTTAGGTCAACAAGGGAAGCTAAAGTATTACGTGATGATTAGTAACTCATCACAGTGCTAAGGAATATGGATCTGGAATGGTAATCTTTTTTTTGCTCTTTATGTACCTCAGTTCCCCAGTTATCCCATACCATAAGGGCATAATCACACCTAATTTGCAGGGATGCAGCAATGGTCAAATGAATCTGTATATGTGAATAACGGAGAAGAGAGTCTGGTGCATGTTAGGTACTATGCAACCATGTGTGGCTATTTCATGCAGAATGATTTATTCTGACGGATTTTCTAGTCATTGATTTTCTGCAATATCTTTGGAAGAGAAATATTTTCTACATGTCACAGTCTAACTGGGAGAATATACAAGAATACACTAAAGAGAATGTTTTAGTTGCTCACAGCTCAGGCTATGAAGACAGATTTGGCTCCATGAATTCTGTACTATGACTGCTAAACACTGAGGTCAGCTTCCCTGGACCTTCCCTGTACCTTGTGAGTGTATTGTATAATCTGTTAGGATTATACAGCAGTACTAAGAAAGACGGCACATATACATCCTTCCTCACTCCCTGTTTCTTTGGCTGTTTTCTTGCTTCCAAACCAAACTAAGGCAAATGGAGACACAGATAAAGCTTGCAGAGACAAAGGGTGGTTGAGCACACAGTGATTCTAAAGATCATTCCGTCACATCTCCACTCTCCAAGGCAAGAGGATGAAAACTGGAGCATCAGCTTTTAGAGAGGGAGCATGGCAGCAGAGGAGGATGTATAAGGTCTGCTCTGCAGTTCCAGCACACACTAAGGTCAGAAGACACACAGGCTTATTTGACAAGATTAGGCAGAAGATAACAGTTCATCTGATAATATGATAGTCATTTTCATGAGTAGCACTAAACTTGGAAAGCCATGCTGTAAACCTTATCTTACACCACAAACGCCTCGGCTCGGAGTTAAAGGTTAGTTCTCTGAATGAGTTAGATGCGTGTTTGATGTCTCACTTTAGTAGGATTTTCAGATAGAAAATAAATCAAATGGTAGAATCCAAGGATTGAAGTAGGTTTATTTTGGGTTTCCAGCTGTGGTGTTTCTGGATTTCAAAATGACTGCTTTGGTATTTATTTAATCTCTTGGGAAAGAAGGGAAAAAACTCTCTGCTTCATTCCCACTGTCTAGGATATTAGCTGTTACATTTCCTACTGGTTGACCTTATGAAAGAGGACACAGCTTTTGACCAGCTCAGCGTTTCTTTCCCTGGTCTCACTGAGTTACTGTCTAACTCACACTGAATGTTGGACATTTCTTTGCGAGTATTGTAACATAACCCTCACAAAGAGACAAGGAACTCTGAGTCATTTGCTTCCAGGGTCCAACTGGCAGATATTCCATGCATTGTGTTACAATTCCCCCTTGTAGCTTTCTGGACTTTGCCTCATCTGGATTTGGTTTGAAAAGAATCAATCTGCTCTTTTTACCAAAAAAGTAGAAATAATCCAACGTATCACTTTTCATGTAGTCTGTTGGCTACTTTTACAGGAACCGACCCAATACAAAAATTAACCATTGTAGCTCACATTGATAAATCACAAACGCATGCTTTGGAGAGCTTAGCAAATGACAGAGTTTATGGAAGACGAACAAAGATTTTTCTCTACTGAAGGAGTAAAGCCAATGTTTCTAGACTCTGACTTTATATCACTCAACCCACCGCCTCCCTCCGTTTTTGTCTGTGAATTCCATACAAAGCATAGCTGAACTCTGGATGTGAAAAGGGGGTTGAGATACAAAGAGACACTCATAAATAAATTCTCTGGTATAGTCCTATGTATCTAAGGTCCTGGCATCAGGGTCACAGAAGAGCCACATAGGCATGAGATATCTTCAGACACTAATGCAGAGAAGTCAAGCTCAGAAAGAAGAGATAGCTTTACAAAAAACCAGAGACTCCTGGATTGATAAACAACTCAAAAATATTAACTCAGTGGTGTGTATTCACAGCATGAACCATATATAATGAGAGGAAATATTGAAATTTTCCAGTAAGCAGAAAGAATTTACTTCAGTGATCTGTGCCCCCATGGGGTAGCTTGCCTCCACAATGAATACAAGCTTGCAGGAAATCATAAAGATATTCTAAGTAGAGGAAGAGGTGCACCTCCATGATTGAACATTTTTATTCATTACATGAATGCCAAAGGCTTTGAAATTTCTTCCAGACTATAAGTAAGGATTGAAAATATATATGGTAGACAATTTATCAAGTGTGCAGCCTTAGAAAAGACACCCAAATTCTGAAGGTTCTGGCTTTATACAAATGTCTGGTCTACGCAGCATCAGGAAAAGGGAACATGGTTGAAATGCAGTTTATTTAGGCATTTATTTATTTAGGTTTAGAAACGTAGTTTAGAAATTCTATAGTTTAGCAGAAAATTTGACACACTGGAGAAAGTACCAAAAGGTCCTTCATCTGCACTGTGGGAACCTCGTAGCAGAGCTGACCTCGTAGGCCATCCCTGCAGCATCTGCTCTGGTGGTCACATATTTCAGCACCTTTCTCCTGTCTGAATCCATGGGGGCTTCTGGGGGCCTTTCTCTTGTGCTACCATTGTCCTTGCTCCAGTACTTTCCAGGAGAAATCTAAGAAAGATTTACAGCTTGGATTTTGAACTTTGTAAATAGGACTGTCATTTTGGGAATACCCTGGATATAAGCCCTAAATTGTGGTTTTCCAAACATGGCAGTTGGACCAACAGCATCCACATTATCTAGGAATATGATTTGAATACAGCTCTTTAGAGGGCTTGACATATACACTGGATCAGAAACACAGGGATGTGACTAAGGTGTCCTATCAAGTCGTTCTCCAAAATGAACATTTGCAAAACACTGATTCTATTCAAAAATAAAAGAAATTGTATACAACCAATTTCCAAAATGTATCAATGGCATAAAGGTTTGCACAGTACTTTCACAAGAGAGGTGAATGATTTTACAAAGCCACGTTGCTCAAGGTGCCATAGATCAGCTTCATTCATCAATTTTCCTTAAGATATATTTTATAGCTTAACAAGATTTAGCAACTGAACTTGCACTTTTATTTATAATAGTGACCGAGCAGTCTCATATTTAAATATGTGTTTTTTTGTTTTAAAGTACTTTTATTTTAGTGCCTTAGATTATTTTGGAAAATTGATGAGGATAAGCTATGTTATTTAACAATTTTATTTTAGGATAGTATATTATTTAATTATGGTTAAAGGTTTGTGGATTATCAGGTTCACAGGAGTAAGATACATTGTTGAAAAAGACTCATGAAAAACCCCAAATTAGTTTAGGAAATACAGGAGGTAGCCAAGATCACTATATTGGCCTCAGAAAACACCTAGATCCCAGATATTTGAGGATGTTTTCTTCCAGGACAGTCAGTGGACAAGCATTTGACTCCCAGTGAAGGATCCTATCACCTGAGTCACTGCTATAGCTTAAGAGAAAATAAGAGATTGTTATATCTGCTTCATAATTTTGAACAAAAGAAACAGACCGCTATAGATATGTGACAACTCTCTTTCTACTGCTCTGAGATTTTCCTTTTCCCCTTTTCTGCTTTATCAGAAGGAAATTTTATCATCATCATCACAGCAACATAGTCTGTACTCTTTTATTAAGTACACATGTATTCAAAGAGCAGTGGAGTTTCATGTTTTAAAAAGTACATTATAGGCGATATCCTGCCCTTAATTCTAATGTATTATTACCTTATCTTCCATGATATATGCAGACCTAGCCCATTTATTTGTACTTCTGACTAATAGTCTGTATTATCAATATACCACAATTTATTGAAACTTTTCTCTATAAGAGGAAGAATGTTTTTAACTATAGTCATTCTTCAATGCACACATATTGCACAAACATGTGCCCTAAGGGTTATAAACAGTATATTTCTGAGTACATCTTTTCTAATTTTTTTGTAAGACATATATTGCTGTTGCCTAGACTTTCATGATAGTTTGATGGTAATTGGCTTCTATAAGCTCTTAGGGAGGGGTGTGGCACTATTAGGAGCGTGGCTTTGCGGGAATAGGCATGTCCTTGTTGGAGAAAGTGTGTCACTGTGGGGACTTTGAAGTTTCCTATGCCCAAGATACTTCCCAGTGTCACAATCTGTTTCCTGTTGCCTCATAATCAGGTTGTAGCCAGCACCATGTCTGCCTGCACACCACCATGCTCCCCGCCATGCTGACAATTGACTAAACCTCTGAAACTCTAATCCACCACTTCAATTAAATTTTCCTTTAGAAGAGTTTTGCTTTATAAGAGTTGCTGTGGTCATGTTGTTCCTTCACAGCCATAGGAACCCTCACTAAGACAGAAGTTGCTACCAGGGCCTAGGGCATTGCTGTGACAGGCCAGATAATGTTTTTATTTGGGAGTTTGGGTTAGAAAAGCAGTGGAATGAATTCTTTAAGTACTGCTTAATTGGCCGTACTAGTAGGAACATGGAAGACAGGGGTGAGAAGAATTATTTGAACTTAGGGGGGGAATAGGGGGGCTCACTCAAGAGGTTTTAGAAAAGAATTTTAGTATGTTGCCTAGAAATCATTCTTGTGATATTTTGGTGAAGAAAGTGGCTGCTTTTGGTGAAGAAAGTGGCTGCTTTTTGCCCTTATTTGAAGAGTCTCCCAAGGCTAAGTGAGGAGTTTTGGGTTAATTCTGTTGGCAGAGGAAATCTCCAAACAGCCTCATATAGATTCTGTCATGTGGTTATTAGTGGTAACTCTAATGAAGGTTTATAATTGGGGCTGGAGAGATGGCTCAGTGGATAAGAGCATTGACTGCTCTTGCAGAGGACCTGGATTCAATTCCTACACTTACATGACAGCTGACAACTGTCTGTAACTCCAGTTCTAAGGGGTCTGATACCTTCACCTCAAATGCACATGAAATAAAGTTGAATAAATTATAAAAAAGAAAGAAAATTAAAAAAAATATTTATAATGAATAGAGCAAGAAAAAATGTTGAGGAGAAAAGGAGCACCAGAAGGTGGAGTGGAGCTGAGTCCTGAGTGCAAGGAGATAAATGGATTAAGATGTGGAATAAAGGGAGTGGTGACCTCAGGGCAAGATCCCATCCAGCTAAATTTACAACCTGTGAAAAGGAACTTAAAAAAAGTTTAGAATTGGGTGTGGTGGTGTCAGCCTTTAAAGCCCATGTTTGGAAAGCAGAGGCTGTCAAATCTCTTGAGTTGGGAGCTAGCCTGGTCTACAGAGCAAATTTTAGGATAGCCAAGCTTAGACAGTGAAGGACAGAAAGCTGGCAAAGATGTAATTGACAATGGGACCTTGTTCCAGTCCCAGCAAGCAGCACATCTTGGCAGCTTTGACCACACTGTTCTGGCTTTAGAGCTAAGTACAGAAAAAACGGGTTATGGAGTTTGCCTCCATGCCCAAGGAAAGCCATTGAGGTCAGGCATGTGTCAGGGGTGTCCCTGAATGGAGACCCAGAGAGGTAATTTTATGAAGCTGTGAAGCTGAAGCCTTGATGGCCTTGGAGTTCCCGAGATGTTAGAGATGCCAGAGTTGTGGTGTTAGTCTTTTTTAAAGATTTAATAATGGTGCACTGGTCCCATAAGGGTTAGTGGTGAATGACAGAGGCCTGGGTGGGTCCCCCAGGCCTCATTGAGTCCCCTGAGGCCTTGGTGGGTGGGAGACCACAGCTGGTGAGAGACAGACAGCTACAACAGGCAGAGAGGTGAGTTTATTTAGTGAGTTTTGGAGGGGAAAGGGAAAGGGGAAAAGGGAAAATGAGAGAAAGAGAGAGAGAGAGAGAGAGAGAGAGAGAGAGAGAGAGAGAG